>JAVDOI010000007.1:27546562-27599062 GCA_032191485.1 Leptoclinus maculatus | reverse complement strand
CACAGAGCATGATTGTGTTTTCAATGATACCTTATCAAGCGTGCAGCGTTAGTGACTGAGAGTTTGTAGATGTGGTTAATAATTATTTTCTAGCTGATATGTTCAAATGAACAGAAGGAAGCAGTCGTCGTCCTCAGTGAACCTGCAGTCATGCTGCTGAACGCTCTGCTCGTCCTGTTGAGCTCTCAGCTCGTCTGGAGCAGAAAGTCAGAGCCCGTCCTCGACGAGGCCGGCGACGCAGGATTGTTCAGGGGATCTGACAAGTACGACTTCGCCCTCGAGGTTCCTGCTGCAGGGACGGAGTGTTTCTGGCACTTTGCCCACCAGAGTGGAAGCTTCTACCTGACGTACATGGTGAGTTTATCCCCCTGCAGGGTCGGGCTTCGTCTGGTCTGCAGAGGTTAATATGTTAGATGCACCGTCATGAGATGATTGCACAACACGGTATGCTTCTGTGTGCCGTTTGTCCTCAGGTTTATCACACTGACATTCAAGGTCATCCAGTTTGACTTTTAAACATGTGATCATTGTGTAACTGATGTGTGCAAAAGCTTTCCCGTACTGTTGAACACAAACTAGTAAAAGTTGAACGTCTATAACCTCGGGTCATATGAATGACCAATAACCATACGAGCATCAATAGAAAAGCGTTGATAAAATGACGATTTCATGTAAATTATCGATAAATCAGAATCAGAATTCAACTACAATAACAAATGGAACCAAAGAATTGTTAATTGTTTGATTAACCCCCCCCCCCCATTTGGAAGAGTTGTGAAAGTAGTGTGGATGGGTGAAAACAGATTGGGTCATATTTGCATAATATATCTATCTTTTGCCAACATTAGATATTAATGAACTGTCTTCCACAACGACGCTGTGATACACACACAGGATACTTGTGCGTAGATGATGGTCCTCTCATGGGGTTTGTTGAGTGGTTTTCTAACATGTGATCTCAGGTACAGTGGGTAACCGGGATGGCCAATGACCACCGGCTGTTTGTGACAGTGAACTCGCCACAGGGCGTTCTCATGGCTTCAAAGAACCAGCCTGTCGGTCAGATGAACTTCCAGACTGAGGTGACAGGTGGGATCATCATAAACCCACGTCATAAATACAAGTATTTTATATATATATACTATATCGTCCTCTGAGGTAACGGCAGTGTCCTCCCGACAGGTTTTTACCGGATGTGTCTTGGGAACCACAACAACCAGTTTGGACGCATCAGGGTCTTTGTGAACTTTGGCGTCATCTACGGTGGCTCTGAGGAGTCAAAGAGAGAGACGGAGGAAGGAGAGAAGGTCCTCAACAGCACTTTGGCCGGAATTGAGGTATTTGTCTTGGTTCAAGTCTCTGGGACTTTAGACTTAATTATGTTTAGCACAGTTAGAAACTCCTGTACATTCTGTAAAGTCTTTAAAATATGAAGGGTTTTAAAGTACAGCCGCCTCATCAAAAAACAATAGAATGTCGTCGGCATAAAGAGATATAGAATAAGTGGTGTCAATGAAAGTGATGGGGTGATAGACCAGTGGTGGCAAATTGTTGTGAGAGACTGTAATATGAATGAATTATTTTCGGGTTGTCCCTCCAAATGTCTGTCCGTCTGCATCCTCTTGAGCGAGATATCTCAGGAACACCTGCAGGGACTTTATACAAATTTAATTTGTAGAAAGTATTTGTATGTAATCATAATGTTATCAGAGTAAGACTAATTTCAGGTCCTTCCTTACTTTCAAATGGGACCATACAGTACATTGCACCGATCACCTGTAGCCTGTTGCATGTTGACATGTAAACTAAACAACGTACCACGTCTGGTTTAGGAGAGTGTGCAGAAGCTCCAGAATCAGATCTTCCACATGTGGCGTCATTACAACTTTGCCCGCATGAGGAAAGGGAAGGATCACTACCTCCTCCTGTCCAACTTCAACTACGTCACCTGGTGGTCGGCGACCCAAAGCCTTGTCATCCTCCTGTCGGGATACTTGCAGCTCCTCATGCTCAAAAGACTCTTCCACACGGACTCCAGCAGGCCGCGATGCTGAATGGAAGAACGTGCACACGTCTGCTAGCATCGCTGCTTTAAGTTTTTACGTGATTTCTGCTTTCTCACATCAGATTTTTATTGATACGTTTATGTGTAAAAGACAAAAGATCCTGCACACTATCTGAAGCTAGAGACTAAAACTCTCTTAAATAATGGTTTTAAATAATGTCTTTTGATGCCAATCATAAAATAAACTTCTCTTCTCCACATTTACTTGTTGATATCACGAGTGGAAGTGTTAAAGTGAAGTGAAAAAAACAGCTGTAAAGGGTAGATTTCATTGAAGTCAGAAATAATTTCTACAGTTTGCAGACGATGCCGTCCTACTCACTGCTAATTGTCACTGAGCGTAACACATTATAAGGCATTCAATTATCATCCCACTTATATCGTGGCCACTTGCCAACAAACTGCGTATGCTTCTTCTTAGACAAGGTCAAGTTTCATAGCTGAAAATTATTCAATTTAAGAATAATTGTGTATTAGTGTCCACTATTTTAAGTAATTATTCTAATAATGCATGTAGCTATGAAATGCTGCTTTCTCTTAATATTCTCTTGCAAACCTAAACAACTTTCTCCTTGTGTGGGAGCTACGTAACATCTGGTTGTAAATTATGCCAAGGAGGACGTTAACATATTTTAACTTTGGACGGCAAAAAGTGCTGGAGGATTACTACTGCAGGAGTTCTAAAACCCGGATAATGTGTCAGCATTTTTGCACTTCCAGTTCCTTCATCTTGAAGCTAATTGGTTTCTGTTTAGACGCCTGAAATAAGGTCAGTGGTAACACAAGCTTACGTTTTATTTCATGATATATTTGAGATTATGACACATCATCACAGCTTCTTTCTCCATATTCGCGCACTCGCAACCGTGGTGTAGTTTGTTTATAACTTAAATTTTTTACTTCTGCCGATTGCATTCAAGCTTAAAAAAATTTGTTTGTGAAGATTAAATTGCTGAACAAAACTCATTAGTTTTATTAACGTTTGTTTGGTGTCATTTTACACCATGTAGTCTGCACTAACTGCAATGAAAACGATACGCATGAATATGCTATGCTAAGAGCAAGTAACGTAGTATAAAGAATGAGAAGACTACTAACGGTGTGTGAGAGAGGAGGTGGAAAACAAACAGGACTTTCACCCAGGAGACTGGAGTTAGTGTCCCAAAGTGTTGAGTTACTTTGAATGATGTTTGTGATGTGTTTTCTGTACTTGTGTTACGTTGCTTTTTCCGACATACCGTACTATGACTGTTTTCAATATACTATACTATGACTTTTTATCGACATACTATACGATGACTTTTTCCGACATACTACACTACGACTGTTTCATTACTTTTTTTTTTACTTTTTTTCGACTTACTACACTATCACTTTAAAAAAAAAACGTGGGAACCATGGCCCCCATGTCTTTCTCCTCCACCATGGCCCCCAGGCCTGTCCTACACGTCATGGCCCCGTGCCCCGGGGCCCCCGTGCCTCTCACCACACTTATTGCCCAACTGACTACACCACTGTTTGCCCTCTGTTTCCAGTCTTTATGCTAAGCTAAGCTAACTGCCTTCAGTTTTTACAGACATACGAGTGGTATTAATCTGCTCGGCTGATTCTTCACCAGGAAGCTAACAAGCCGATTCCCCTAAATGCAGTTTTCCCATGTAATTAATAACTCTCACAGCCTTGAACGGGACAATCAGGTTTAACAAACAAAAAGAATGTTATGTATGTGGCACTGTGTTGGCACAACATCAGAGAGGCCAAGAATGTTTCAGCAAAACATCTGAGAAGGAACTGGTGCTAAACCACAAATACTTTCATTTTCACCAACTTGCGCACTTGGATTCAGACGAGCCGTTCGTCAACAGGTAAATAATCTCTTACATTATCACTGCTGTCATATCTAAAGAAAATAATATATTATAATTTAACAGGTAATCCAGTCGGTTTTTAATTGTTTATTTTGCTAACGGAGTAGCATTTTCTCAAACCATAAAGGATAGGTTTACTGCTTTTGACCTCCGTCAACAATATTCCGGTGGCCATATGAACATTTAAACTGGTTTTACTTGCTTTAATTATTTCTCCAGTGGCCATCAAAAGGTCTCTTTATAATGTAAGAGATGGGGGACAAAATACACAGTCCCCCTCCTGTGCATTACATTCCAAAGTTAATCTGAAGATTTTTCCTCACAAAGTTACAATGTTTTTAGTACAGAATTCCCTCTTTGTGTTTCCGTGTTGCGCTGCGATGAAGTGACATTAACACAGAGAAGTTTTAGCACTAAAATGACTAACTTTGGAAGATATCCACATGATTTGTCTAAGACTGCTGCAGCCTCATATTAACTTATTTTAATGGATCTTTTAATGGCCACTATGAACAGGAGGATTGATTACAGGATGTCCATATGGACACCTGTCATGATAAAATGTGAGCCTTCCTTTAATCCTTTTTCATCTAACACATTTAAAAATGCCCAGATTTGGAGACACTATGTGTTTTACCATGGATAGCTATAATACATGTCATGGAGTGTTTTACAGAAACAATGCACCTACAGGTAGACTCATAGGGCATCTACAATAAATCTGTTGTAGACAGGTGTTAAAACCAGATGTTGGAGGTTGTTGTGCAAAGAAATACCATTTTGTATCAACACGGTGCTAACAAAGATGTGGTTAGAGGTGAAAACAGATTATTTTTCATTTAAAATGTTCACAGAGATATTGTAAAGACACATAACGACAGTAAAGGGGAGGTTGTTAATATTTGTCTTCGCTCATTTGAAACTCCACCCACTCTCTCAGAAAAGATCTCTGTCATTTCCCTGAAGTGACAGAGAATCAAATCTGGGAAATTACAGAGATCAGTCCAAAAAAAAAAGTATGTACTTTATACTACATTACAAAATGTAATGTGATTTGAGAAAACGTAACAACTAAATGCTTCATGTACGCACTCTTGTACCAGATCAGTCATTAATACTGACTCACTAGATTTGTGCTGATGGTTTAATTTCAAGTACACAGAAAAGAGAGAGGAGGCCTGCTGTCCTGTGATTTTAATGCTACACTGGTTGCAGAAAATGAACCGATGAAATGATAAACTTGGCGTGTCTTAGTTGGTGGAGACCAAAAACAGAGATAAGAGAGAGAGAATATTGGACTTGCATTCATCAGGTGACACAAACACGAAGACTACTCTGTGATCAAAGCATTTGGGTTTCGGTTGGCTCGAAGCAGCCCAAAAAAATCTGGTGTTGCAGGTTTAAGTTATTTAGCAACTTCCATGTACGCTAATAATGTCAGGCAGGATAATGAAGGAAAACACACTAGATCTATCTGGCACTTCCAAATATACTCTATGGTTAATTAAGCAGAAATAATACAAAGCAGAACGGAAATGACTTCACTTTCAATCTGAATGCACCTTTAGAGTTCTAGATGTTTCTCTGTTTGGATCAAATAGTGAGCAAATTATTAATTTTAACAAATTTGTCGTTGTGAGGGTAAAAATAAAAGGAAAACTAATCCAAAAAAAGGTAGATGAAGGTAATGAGAGAGAGAGACTAAAAGAGTCAGCCTAAATAACCCCGCCTATCCAGGGGCAAGAGCTCAACTAAGAAAGCTCCACCCACCTCTACCTGCAGTCAACCATCAAAGTAGTGAGTCACACACCTCAGCTCCAATTCATCAGACTTACTTCCTTTTTAATTCACTAATTTACTTCAGCAGAGGTCAGTTCAATTGGTGATATTCGCGGTTTTGTTAATTTCAGTTGAGGTCAGTCTGGTTAGGTTCACTTCACTGTTGCACCGGTTCAATCTAAGCTAACAGTCTCTCTGTCTCTACAGCTAATCATGGATAACATGGATCTATACCAGTCCCAAGTGGACATGGCCTTGACCCTATGTTCAACAATCTACCAGATGGCTGACAATGTAAAGGCCAACAAGAAGGACTGCCAACAACTCATAAAGAGAGTCAAAGTACTGGAGGGACTGGTTCTCACCCTCAAAAAAAAAGAGCAGGACGGATTCTCTCCCACTGTGGAGAACGCTCTGAAGGACCTCTGCAGCACTCTGAAATCTGCCAAGAAGCTGATGAAGAAATTATCCCAAAATAACGCTCTTCGGGGATTGATGCAGTCCGGCAAAAATGAAGACCAGTTCTCCAATGTAGACGAAAGGCTCATTGATAACTTCCAGGTACTGTCTGGAGTTTTTCTGATTGACCATGGGAACGACCCCAGCAGCATGCCCCCCATGGCGTATAACCCCACAGCCTCTATGCGTCAACCCAGCAGCATGCCTCCCATGATGTATGACCCCACAGCCTCTATGCGTCAACCCAGCAGCATGCCCCCCATGGCGTATAACCCCACAGCCTCTATGCGTCAACCCAGCAGCATGCCTCCCATGATGTATGACCCCACAGCCTCTATGCGTCAACCCAGCAGCATGCCTCCCATGATGTATGACCCCACAGCCTCTATGCCTCAACCCAGCAGCATGCCCCCCATGATGTACAACCCCACAGCCTCTATGCCTCAACCGAGCAGCATGCCCCCCATGATGTATGACCCCACAGCCTCTATGCCTCAACCCAGCGGCATGCCCCCCATGATGTACAACCCCACAGCCTCTATGCCCCAACCCAGCAACATGTATTCCCCAGTAACCCCTTATCCTTCACAAAGCCCCATGCCCACCATGGCAATGTCTAACTCCATTCCCCCCTTGTCCTCCATCCCTTTCCCCAATTCCTCCATGGGCATGATGGCCCCAATGAATTTTTCAACCCAAACTACATCTGTACCAAACTATGGGTTTTTCCCCTAAAACAAGAATAACACGCTGTAAAAAGTGAAAATATTTTCTGTAATGAGAGGACAAAGAGGGATGGGCAGGAACATAGAAATAGAAAAAGATTACAACAGATATTTCCTTACTGCTTACATCTAGACGCAAATCATCCACATACTCTTGAACCCTAACAACATAGGGAAGCACTTTTCTATCGTCAGAAAAGCAATTTGTGCGGCACATGATCTGTAACCAGTGTAGCATTAAAGCATGGTGGAATTAGCAAGCTTGCTAGCGGACTAGCTTGTTAATTCCACCATGCTTTAGTGCTACACTGGTAGAGAAAATGAGCAAAACAGCGGGCTGGTGGGCAGTAGTAGAGCTTACTCTAACGGTCCCTCCGCCTCACTCAACGTTTCTCCGGAGAAGGACTAGCTAGCTAGCTAACTAGCTAACTAGCTAGTCATCCATCTACGGATCAGTGTACGCTCTCTTCCCATCAATTTGCAAAAACACTTTTCGGGCCACTTAGTATTAGCAAATGACAACAGAAAAACAGTTAAATGTCCATTCTACTCCTATTATATTCCTATGGCCAAGAAAGCAAAGGTTCAAGATTAAGTATAATTGACGTTGAAGGATCATTAAATTCCATATAAAACTCCACCGATCTTGAGGAATATACATTAACAGTGACATCATATATCAGCAAATGTGACCTTAACACCAACAACACTGAAGATATGTGGCAGGCGATCACATGCTATAAAAGAAGGGGCGCCCCCATCATGTGTGAATCCAAGGAGCCGAACACCTTTTATGCTCAAAGGGTCAGCTGTGAAGTCTGCTTTGCCTCCAGAGGACCGGCCGCTCTCAGTATCTACAGCGGATGTGAGAAAAACCCTGATGACAGTGAAAATGAGTAAAGCTGCTGGACCTGATAACATGTCTGGTTGTTTACTAAGAACCCAGAGAGTGTTCCCACCTGCTTCAAGACAGCCACCATCGTCCCTGTACCTAAAACGTCTGCAGTAGTCTTAACGACTACCATCCTGTGGCACTCACCCCCATTCTGATGAAGTGCTTTGAGAAACTGGTTCTCCAGCACATCAAAAACAACATCCCAGCCACCAGTTTGCATACAGAGCCAACAGATCCAGAGAAGATGCCGTCTCCACTGCACTCCACTAACCTCCACACACCTTGAAAATAACACCTACATCAGAATGTTGTTTGTTGATTTCAGCTCAGCCGTGAACACAATATCCCCCATGAAACTGATGATAAAGTTAGCTACCTTATCTAACTGGTTATCAGACGTCCTCACAAACAGACCCCAGCACCTCCTCCACTATTAAAAACCGGAGCCCCCCAGGGCTGTGTGCTCAGCCCCTTCCTGTTCTAATTAATCCTCCACCCTAATATATATATTTCTTGTGTGATTTTCTTATATTGGAAAATGGGACTGCAAATTACATTTTGTTTCAGAACCCTGTTGTGCTATGACAATGAATAACCTTGTATCCTTTGTAACTTTTTGATGGATATTAACTAACAAAACTAAGTTTATTACTGCTTTTGGAGAAGATTTTCTTACTTCATTCAATAACCTGCATGTTACAAAATGTTTATTTGTGTGTCGCTATATGTTTCTTACACTGTTCAGTAAAAGTTTACATGGGTGTTTGTATTCAATATATGCACTGTTCATTATTATGATTAATATTATAACTAAGTGAGGCACTCTATTGATGTTTTTGTCATGAAAATACTCATAACCATCTACATATTCAATGGCTTAAAGGATTTATAGTACTTTAAATGGTGGTGTGTATACAACATGTAAATCAGTAGTAACTGATGATCATGAACGTTATGTATGGAGAACAATAACTTATTGTGAAAACATGTTACAGAGAACTTGTTTGTTAATAAAGGAATAATCAGTAACTTCAATACTTGAGTGTGGAGAGTGTTTTTGACCTCTGGAACACGTCTGTCATAAAAGATTCAAGTTCACTTCAACTTCATGTCATACACTAAAGACAGTTAATGTATAATAATTATTTTTCTCTCTCTTTAATGATCCGTAACAACTAATCACGGTCATAATCTCTTCGTGGTCTTTTACGGATCACTTAGTGAGGAATATCTGTCACTGATCAGTAAAGATCCACATTTCTTCAGATGTATAGCACAATCTTGTGGTCATTAGACTGAACAACACAGCTGTTATTATTGATGATGGACATAGATTACACTCTGCATTACACAAGACCAGTCTCTCTGAGTCTCTGTCTCAGCATCTGATTTGGTTCCACATGATGAAATGAACCAGATGTTAGTTCATCTGAGAAAAATCAAACTTGTTTGTACCAAGTTCAACAAATGTGTGACGCTAAAACCAAGATGTGCTTGTGTTCACACCAGTGATAAGTTAATGTGAACGTAAGCTGCTCTGAAAGTGATCGACTGTCTGGTCAGCTCTGGAGGCCACAGGCACAAAACTCAGGACAAACAAATCTAGAAATATGCATATGCACTCTTTTTGTGCGATTTTTAAGATGTGCATAATTTAATTGTATTGATTCCACTTATTGTACAACTGTGTCCTGCATGAACCTGATTTCCCACAGTTTGCTTATATTTAACCCTGTGTGTACCATCACTTTTCTCGGATTATTCTCAACATAATATATTGGAATTAATAGGTGATTATTGGGGTCTTAAACTTGACATGGAGGTTTCTGTCTATAATCTAAATGAGTGTGTATTACTAAACTTGATTGTAAAATGAAAGAACCTTGCACAGCTTGATCATTATAAAACAGGATTCAGTTTTGGTGTTTTTGCTGTGCACAGCAATGGAGGCCAGTTTTGGAGAGAGAGTTAGAGGACTGTAATTGTGTCTGTTATTTATAGTTGTTTACTTACTGCATTTGTACCTTACACTTTAAAGAAGGGTGCTTTATTCTGCTGTTAACTTCAACTTCAACACGAGCTCTGAACAGCACATTGAGTGGTGGCAGCAAGTAATGTGTTTAAATTACTTTTCGCCACCAAGGAAACTATTTAATGTTAAGTTTAGGCAACAACATTACTTAGATATAGTAAAAGCATTATGTACGAACACAGGTCTCCTGCACACCAAAATAAGTATTTCAGACTGTTTATACTATGTCACTAGCTATTTACATATCTTACTTCTTACGTTTCATTCAAATAACTGTTTGAGTCTCCAAAAACACTGTTTTGTATCAAAACTTAGTTTCTTTCTCTTTTCTCCCATTTCCCTTCTCATGACATCTCATATTTATCTGGTGACCCTTTGGAGGGGCCCGTCCCCTAGGTTGGGAACCACTAGACTAAACTAGCTAGCTGTATATGAAGTAGTTAAAAGTAGCTCCACCCGGAGCAGCAACAACAGTAACATGCTGCTCTAACATTGATGCATCAACATTAATAATCTATTACGTAATACATAATAGTTAGCCAATCAAGGGATATTTTTCTGCAGAAGTACTTTTAAGTACATTTTCTTAATGATTCTTTTGTGCTTTTACTTAAGTAGGATTTTAAATGCAGGACTTTTACTTGTCATGGAGTATTTTTAACTTGTTGTGTTGGTAAGTTGATTTAAGTACATGTTAACTAACTCTAACTCTTACGGAACGGGATGAGCAGGTTTAACAAGGAAATAGAATGTTCTGTATGTGGCACTGTGTTGGCACAACATCATAGAGGCCAAGAATGTTTCAGGAAAACAACTGAGAAGAAACTCCTGCTTAACCACAAATACTTTTATTTCTCTAACTTGCGCACTTGGATTCAGACGAGCGCTTGTCAACAGGTAAAGAATCTTTTAAAACTCCTAAAAGCTCCTTTGTGAGCTCTTACATTATCACTGCTGTCTTGTGGCAATTTTTAAAGTGTCGATTTTTATGGGCTTAGAAAACAACTGACAGTTTTAGCTTTCTTACAATTAATTCATTTTTCAATAAATGTATTATTTAAAAACTAATTCACCAGATAATCCAGTTGGTTTTTTAATTGTTTGTTTTGCTGATGGAGTAGGAGATTTTTTTTAAAACATAAAGGAGCATTTAAAGGACATGTTTACTGCTTTTGATGTCAACAATTGTCAGGTGGCTATATGAACATTTAAACTGCTTTTGCTTGATTCATTATTTTTACAGTCTCTATTAAAAGAGTATTTCTATTGTAAGTGATGGGGGACACAATCCACAGTCCTCATTCTGTGCAGAAATACTTCAATTAATCTGAGGATAATATGTGGCATTTTACTCCCAAAGTTACAATCTTTCTAGTACAAAATTGACTCATGTTTCTGTGTTGAGCTGCAATTGGGTGACAGAGGTTTTAGTAATAAAAACTCATATTGCACCAACAAGAATTCTGTTGAAGACAGATGTTACAAGAAGATGTTGGAGGTTGTTGTGCTAACATATAACATTTTGTGTTGTCACGGTGTTCAGATGTGGCTTAACTTGAAAACCTTTTTTTTTCCTTTAAACTTTTCATGGAGATCTTGTAAAGTCAGTTAACAGAAGTACAGGGGAGGTTATTAATATTTGCCTTTGCTCATTTGAAACTCCACCCACTCTCTCAGAAAAGATCTCTGTCATATTCCTGAAGTGACAGTGAATCAATTCTGGGAAATCACAGAGATCAGTCCAAGCTGAAAAAAAGTATGTTTTTACTTCACTACATTGTTTTCACAGCTATGCTTACTGGTTACATTTTAGATGAAGATTAGTTAAGAAAATATGACGCATTGTTATAGAAGATTGACCCAAATTATTTAAAAAGTTGTTAAAATAAGCTATACCGTGACAACATTTAAATGCCTTTACATGTCATTACATCACTCATAATATTCCAATTGGTTCTTAGTACATATAATAATCTGAATGGTACTTTTACATTTCACACATTAAATAGTAACTAAACCCCAAACCACTTTTTTCAGCTAAAAAACATTTTTGTGTTTTTCAGTGTTTGTGTTTATCTGGCGAAAGCACATTGCTATCACCAGAAAATCAGTCATTAACACTAATTAAGCAGATTCAGTAATGTACTGATGGCTTCATTTCAAGTACACTGAAAAGAGAGAAAAGACTTGCGCTGTACTGTGATTGTAATGCTACACTGGTTATTGAAAATGAGCTGCTGTCAACGTGACTGGGCGTGACAGACAGAATGAGTCAGCCTACGTTTTAAGACATCAGGTCAATAAGCTCCACCCACCTCTACCTGCAGTCAACCTACAAAGTAAAAAAAACTCAACTCAGCAGGGGGAGCAGTGAGTCACACACCTCAGCTCCTGTTCACCCGAATTAATTCAATTTTAATTCACTATTTCACTTCAGCTAAAGTCAGTTTAATTGGCGCAATTTGCGGTTTTGTTCATTTCAGTTGAGATCAGTCTGGTTAGGTTCACTTCACTCTCACACCGGTTCATTTCAATCAAAGCTAACTGCCTCTCTGTCTCTACAGCTTCTCATGGTCAAACAAACAGAGCAAGGCTGAATATCTACCCCTGTGGAGAATCTGCCAAGACGCGGATGGAGCAATTTTCCCAAACTAATAATTTTCCGAAGTCCACCAGTCAAGAAGACAAGTTGTCCAATGTGGGCCAAAGGCTCACTGATAACTTCCAGGTACTGTCGGGGGCTCTTCTGATTGACCAGGGAAACACAACACACCAAGTGCAAGATACTGCTGCAGGAAAGACACAGCTTCATACCATCCCCACAACCCCTATGCCTCAACCCAGCGGCATGCCCCCCATGGCAATGTATAACTCCACAAGCCCAATGCCTCAACCCAGCGGCATGCCCCCCATGACAGCATATAACTCCACAAGCCCAATGCCTCAACCCAGCAGCATGCCCCCCATGGCAACGTATAACTCCACAAGCCCAATGCCTCAACCCAGCGACATGCCCCCCATGGCAACGTATAACTCCACAAGCCCTATGCCTCAACCCAGCGGCATGCCCCCCATGACAACGTATAACCCCACAAGCCCTATGCCTCAACCCAGCGGCATGCCCCCCATGGCAACGTATAACTCCACAAGCCCAATGCCTCAACCCAGCGGCATGCCCCCCATGGCAACGTATAACTCCACAAGCCCAATGCCTCAACCCAGCAGCATGCCCCCCATGGCAACATATAACTCCACAACCCCAATGCCTCAACCCAGCGGCATGTCCCCCATGACAATGTATAACTCCACAACCCCAATGCCTCAACCCAGGACCATGCCCCCCATGACAATGTATAACCCCACAACCCCGATGCCTCAACCCAGCGGCATGCCCCCCATGACAATGTATAACTCCACAACCCCAATGCCTCAACCCAGCGGCATGCCCCCCATGACAACGTATAACCCCACAACCCCGATGCCTCAACCCAGCGGCATGCCCCCCATGACAATGTATAACTCCACAACCCCAATGCCTCAACCCAGCGGCATGCCCCCCATGACAACGTATAACCCCACAACCCCGATGCCGCAACCCAGCGGCATGCCCCCCATGACAACGTATAACTCCACAACCCCAATGCCTCAACCTAGCGGCATGCCCCCCATGACAACGTATAACCCCACAAGCCCTATGCCTCAACCCAGCGGCATGCCCCCCATGACAATGTATAACTCCACAAGCCCTATGCCTCAACCCAGCGGCATGCCCCCCATGACAACGTATAACCCCACAAGCCCTATGCCTCAACCCAGCGGCATGCCCCCCATGGCAACATATAACTCCACAAGCCCTATGCCTCAACCCAACAACATGCCCACTATGACAATGTATAACCCCACAACTCCCGCTCCTATCGGCATTTTCATGCCCCCCACGGCAATGTCTGACTCCATGTACCCCATGTCCTCCATCCCTTACTCTACCCCTACAATCCCGAATTCTTCCATGGGTATGATGGCCCCAATGAATCCTTCAACACAACCTCCATCTGCACCAAACTATGGCTTCTTAACCTAAAACAAGAGAAAAGGGAATACATTTTCTGTGTTGTGTGAGGACAAAGAGGGATGGGCACGATCATAGAAATAAAATAGGATTCCCATTCAAAACAACGTAGCAAGATGATCAGAGCTGTGGCCATTTTCATGTCTGCCGCTGCCATTGCAATCGTTGAAGCAGGCTAAATTCTCTATAAACTTAACCGACTTACGTCAAGACGCAGACTCACTGAGGTGAGGTTTTGCAGTAATCACTCAAACAATCAGGGCAGTATTAAGGTTACGAAGCATAGAGAGCCAGAGTAAATGAGTGAAATTAAACAACTTAAGGCTTCATCCACACACTTTTGTCCAGTTGAGTGGCAACTGTGTTCGGCTCATTTTATCTCACCGGTTTAGCATTAAAGCATGGTGGAATTAGCAAGCTCGATAGCTAACTAGCAGACCAGCTCGTTAAATCCACCATACTTCATTGGTACACTGGTAGAGAAAATGAGCCAAACAGCATACTGGTGGCCAGTAGTAGATCTTAGTCGAACGGTCTCTCCGTCTCAATCCCCGCTGCTCCGGAGAAGGACTAGCTACCTAGCTAATCAGCCATTCCTCTCAGCTGCGTACACTCTCTTCTCAGCAACAACACTTTTCGAGCCACTGACGTGTGTTGTCACCATGTCAAGTAACAACAATCCCCATTTTCTTTTGTACTAGTCAAATGACCACAGCAAACAGTTCAATGTCCGTTCTACTCACGTTCTATTTCTATGGGCAGGAGAGCAAACGTTCAAGATTAATTATCATTGACTTGGAAGGATCATTAAATTCGAAAAACTCCATCATTCTTGAGGAATATACATCAACAGACATCATATATCAGCAAACGCGACCTCAGCACCAATAACACAAAAAATATGTGGCAGGCGATCACAGGCTACAAAAGAAGGAGCGCCCCCATTATGTGTGAGGCCAAGGAGCCGAACACCTTTTATGCTCAAAGGGTCAGCTGTGAAGTCTGCTTTGCCTCCAGAAGACCGGCCGCTCTCAGTATCTACAGCAGAAAAACCCTGAATAGAGTGAATATAAGTTAAGCTGCTGGACCTGATAACAACTGATCTCATCACTGATATTTTCAACATATCACTGTCACGGGAGAGTGTTCCCACCTGCTTCAATACAGACACCATCGTCCCTGTACCTAAAACGTCTGCAGTGTCCAGTCTAAATAACTACCGTCCTGTCGCACTAACCCTAGTCTGATGAAGTGCTTTGAGAAACTGGTTCTCCAGCACATCAACAACAACATCCCAGCCAGCCTGGACCCTCACCAGTTTGCATACAGAGCCAACAGATCCAGAGAGGATGTCATCTCTACTACCAGAGCCCCCCAGGGCTGTGTGCTCAGCCCCCTCCTGTTCTAATTAATCCTCCACCCTCCTTATGTCGAAGTTTTTTTTGTGTGATTGTCTTAAGTTTGAAAATGGGACTGCAAACTGCATTTTGTTTCACAACCCTTTTGTACTATGACAACGCATAACGTTGTCTTGTAACCCTGTGATGGCTATTAACTAACAAAACTACATTTATTACTACTTTTGGAGAAGATGTTTTTACTGCATGCAATGAATTGCATGTTACAAAGTGTTTCTTTTTCTGTCTCTACACTTTTCATACACGCGAATGTCCATTTGGTAAATGTTTACATTTATTGTTTGTATTCAATATATGCACTATTCATTATTATGATTTTATTATTACTACGTGAGGCACTTTATTACTGTTTTTCTAATGAAAATACTAGTGACCATCTACATATACATATTCTTTTCACATATTCAATGGCTTAAAGGATTTATAGTACTTTAAATGGTGGTGTGTATACAACATGTAAATCAATATTAACTGATGATCATGAACTTTATGGATGAAGAACAATAACTTCTTGTTAAAACATATTACAGAGAACTTGTTTGTTAATAAAGGACCAATCAGTGACTTCAATACTTGAGTGTGGAGAGTGTTTTTTGACCTCTGGAACACATCTGTCAAGATTCAAGTTCACTCCCAACTTCATATAAAAGACAGTTAATATATAATAATTATTTTTCTCTCTCTTTAATGATCCGTAACAACTAATCAAGGTGATAATCTCTTCGTGGTCTTTTACAGATCACTTAGTGACGGATATCTGTCACTGATCAGAAAACACCCACATGTCTTCAGATTTATAGCACAATCTTGTGGTCATTAGACTGAACAACACAGCTGTTATTATTATATTATTATATAGTGTGGCAGGTAATTGATATATGGGGCACAGGTGCAACAGACAGGTGATGATGCATGGGTGACGGGGAGATCGCACGTTTTTTACCGCAAACCAGACACACCAGAGGGAGACCAGGAAGCTAAGTGATATCAAATTGTGTTATCATCTGTGAACGCTAATTAAACGGGAACCTCACCCAAAAGTGTGAAAGCCTGGAATCTCTTTGTTCTAGCGAGTAAGGAACAGGATCTTCTCCCGCACCCAGCTGAGTGGCTAGTTACTGTAATTGTGTCTGTTATTTATAGTTTACTTGCTGCAGAGAGAAACGTTTGTCTTGCCACTGCATTTGTACCCTACACTTTAAAGAAAGGTGCTTTATTAGTGTGACTACAAACGGAGGTCATTCCCTCACCGATTGGGAGGGTGTAGAGGCTGTATTGAAATTGGGTTGGTATGAGTCAGCCAAAAAAAACCAGCCTGCCCAGGTGCAAGCCATCAGGATAGAAGGCTCCACCCACCTCTAGCTGCAGGCATTCTGCAAGGAAGAAAAACTTACTTCAGGTCAGATTCAGAACAATTCAATATGTGATATTTGCAGTTTTTTTAGTTTCACTTCAGTTCAGCTAAATTGAGTTTAGTTTGGTTAAGTTAACTTCACTGAGGCACCAGTCTATTTCAATCCAATCTAACTGACTTTCTATCTCTACAGCAAATCATGGATAAAGTATATTTATACCTTTACAGAGTGGATTTGACCTTGACCCTTTGTTTAACAACCCACAAGAGGGATGAGAATGTTATGGCCAACAAGGTACCCTTCAAACCAGTCGCTCATAGAGGGAAAGCCAGAGAGGATCTGGCACAATACCCCGTTGTAAATGCCAAGCCCCATGACCCTCCCAGCATCATGCCAATGTCTAGCCCCAACATCCTAATGCCGCTCCCCAACAGTACGCCGATGTCCAGCCCCATAACCCCTTTGCCTTCCCCCAGCATCATTTCCAATTTGAGCCCCACAATCCCTCTGCCTCTCTCCAGCATCATGTCAATGTCTACCCACACAACCCCTAGGCATGATGCATAAAGGTTGTGAGGGTAGACATTGGCATGATAGCCCCACATCCCTTATAACTTTCCAGAGTCCAATGCCAATGTCTGCCCGCACATCCCCTAAGCCTCTCCCCAGCACCATGACATTGTGGATCCCCACAACCCTTATGCCACATTAATACATCAACATTAATAATCGTAATACATAGTGTGCCAATCAAGGTTAATTTTTCAGTAGTAACTTTGAGTACATTTTCTTTAAGATTCTTTGATACTTTTATTGAAGTAGGATTTTAAATGCAAGACTTTTACTTGTCATAAAGTATATTTACATTGTTGTACTGGTACTTTGATTTAAGTAAATCTTCTGAATAGTTCTACCACCTCTGTCTCCAGTCTTTATGCTACGCTAAGCTAACTGCCTTTAGTTTTTTCCATACAGACATAAGAGTGGTATTGATCTTTTCAGCTCATTCTCCACCAGAAAGCAAAGAAGTTGATTCCCCAAAATGCAGTTTCCACATGTGATCGGGTGCCAGTGGGCTCATACTCTCACAGCTTTGAACAGGATGAGCAGGTTTAACAAACATGAACGTTACAAGAATGTTCTGTATGTGGCACTGTGTTGGCACAACATCATAGAGGCCAAGAATGTTTCAGTAAAACATCTGAGAAGGAACTGGTGCTAAACCACAAAATACTTTCATTTTCACCAACTTGCGCACTTGGATTCAGACGAGCCGTTCGTCAACAGGTAAATAATCTCTTACATTATCACTGCTGTCATATCTAAAGAAAATAATATATTATAATTTAACAGGTAATCCAGTAGGTTTTTAATTGTTTATTTTGCTGACGGAGTAGTAGAATTTTCAACAGGTAAATAATCTCTTAAAACTCTGCTACTTAATGAGCTCTTAACTATCACTGCTGTCCTGTAACAATCTCAAGTGTCATTTTTATGGTCTATAAAAACAGACCAGTTTTATCTTTAAATTTAAATTGATTTACTTTTCTATAATTTATTTTATTTTGTATTAATTTATAAGATCATCTAGTTGTTGTTTTAAAATTATTTTAAATAGGAGACATTTAAAGGATATGTTTTCTTTTGACATCCATCAACACTATATTCAGGTGGCCATTTGAACATTTAAACTGGTTTTGCTTGCTTTAATTATTTCTCTGGTGGACATCTAAAGATCTCTTTATAATGTAAGTGATGGGGGACAAAATCCACGGTCCTTCTGTGCAGAAATACATTCCAAAGTTAATCTGAAGATTTTCCCTCCCAAAGTTACAATATTTTTTGTGCAAAATTCCCTCTTTGTGTTTCCGTGTTGAGCTGCGATGAAGTGACACAACACAGAGAAGTTTTAGCACTAAAATGACTGTAACTTTGGAAGATATCCACTGATTTGTCTAATTCTTATATTAACTTATTTTAATGGATCATTTAATGGATTTTGATGTTCATATGGACACCTGTCGTGATAAAATGTGAGCCTTGCTCTTTTATCTAACATATCTTAAAATGCCCAGATTTGGAGACAGTGTATATGTTTTTTCTGTGGATATTTTTTACATGTCATGGGCTGTTCTACAGAAACCGATGCACATACAAGTAGACTCATAGTGCACCTACAAGAAATCTGTTGTATACAGGTGTTACAAGCAGATGTTGGAGTTTGGTAAAACATATAACATTTTGTGTTAACACGGTGCTGACAAAGAGGTGGCTAAAGGTGAAAACTGATTTTTCCTTTCAAGTTTTCATGGAGATCTTGTAAAGTCAATGAACAAAAGTACACGGGAGGTAATTAATATTTGCCTTCGCTCACTTGAAACTCCACCCACTCTCTCAGAAAAGATCTCTGTCATTTCCCTGAAGTGACAGTGAATCAATTCTGGGAAATTACAGAGATCGGTCCAAGAAAACAATGTATGTACTTGTACTTTACTTGATCACATATTATGCTACTTTATGCTTCACTACATTTTAGTGCAAAATATTGCATTTTTTCACAGCTATGGTTTCTGTATATAATTCAGCTTAAGATTGGTTTATAAAATATGATGCATTTTATAGAAAAACGATACCCAACAATATAAAAAGTTGTTAAAATAAGCTACACAATGAACATTGAAATGCTTCTGACATGTTATTGCATCACTCATAATATTCCAATTAGATATTAATAAATGTAACAATCTAAATGGTACTTTTACATTTCACATACTATTAAAGAGTAACTAAAACCCAAAACCGCTTGTTTCAGCTGAAAACTATTTAAGTGTTTGAATGTTACATATTGTGTTATAAATATCCATAACGACTGCCCTTAACTGGTTGAAACTTGCAATTGAATTTTACTATTGGCTGATATGGAGGCAGGTGGAGTACATGCCTCTGTTCATCATATGACACAAAAACAAACACTCCTCTGCGTTCAAAACATTTGGGCTACGGTTGAAAAATCTGGTATTACAGGTCTATGTTAATTACTCAGAACAATCACTACATAAGCTTCCTTGTAGGGTAGGGTAAAAAAAGATGCACTGCAAGAAATACTGGTTCAATTAGCAGAAATAAGACAAGGCAGAAAAAACAAAATGACTTTGCGTTTGATCTAATAGCAACTTTATAATTCTAGATGTTTCTCTCAGTTAGTAATAAGATCTTATAGAGAGCAAATTATTTATGTGAACAAATGTATTTGTCATTGTGAGGGTAAAGATAAAAGGAAAACCAAACTAAAAAAGGTAGATGATGGTGGTGAGAGAGAAGAGTAAGACAAAATGAGTCAGTCAAAATAACCCAGCCTGCCCAGGTGCAAGACATCAGGAAAGAAAGCTCCACCCATCTCTACCTGCAGTCAACCTGTAAAGAAAAAAAAACACAAGTCAGCAGGAGGAGTAGTGAGTCACACACCTCAGCGCCTGTTCACCAGACTTACTTCATTTTAATTCACTCATTGACTTTAGCTCAAGTCAGGTCAATTGGTGCAATTTGCGGTTTTGTTTCTTTCAGCTGTGTTCAAATGGTTAAAATCTCTTCACTGTGGTAACAGTGCATTTCAATCCAAGCTAACTGTCTCTCTGTCTCTACAGCTAATCATGTCTAGCATGGATCTAAACCTGTCCCCAGTGGATTTGACCTTGAACCTATGTTCAACAATCTACCAATTGGCTGAGAATGCGACTGCCAACAACACATATTGCCAACAAGTCGTCCAGAGAGTCAAACTACTGGAGGAACTGGTTCATACCATCAAACAAAGAGAGCATGGTGTAATCTCTGACACTGTGGAGAACGTTCTGAAGGAAATCTGCAGCACTCTGAAATCTGCCAAGACGCTGATGGAGAAATTTTCTACGGGCTTGATGGAGTCCAGCAGCCACGAAGATGAGTTCTCCAATGTGAACGAAATGCTCACTGATAACTTCCAGGTACTGTCGGGGGCTCTTCTGATTGACCAGGGAAACGCGACATACCAAGGGTATGAAACTGTTGGAGGAAAGACACAGCCTCATACTAGCCCCACAGCCCATCAACCCAGCACCATGCCTCCCAAGACAATGCAAAATCCCACAGATGCTGAGCCTCAATCCAGCACAATGGCCCCCAAGACAATGCGAAACCCCACAGATGATGAGATCCCATCCAGCACCATGCCCCCAAAGAAAACGCAAAACCCCACAGATGCTGAGCCTCAACCCAGCACCATGCCCCCCAAGACAACTCAAAATCCCACAGATGGTGAGCCTCAACCCAGCACCATGCCCCCCAAGACAACGCAAAACTCCACAGATGCTGAGACCCCATCCAGCACTATGCCCCCCAAGACAATGCAAAACCCCACAGATACTGAGACCCCATCCAGCACTATGCCCCCCGAGACAATGCAAAACCCCACAGATGCTGAACCTCAACCCAGCACCATGCCCCCCAAGACAATGCAAAACCCCACAGATACTGAGACCCCATCCAGCACTATGCCCCCCGAGACAATGCAAAACCCCACAGATGCTGAGCCTCAACCCAGCACCATGCTCTTCAAGACAATGCAAAACCCCACAGATGCTGAGCCTCAGGCCAGCACCATGCCCCCCAAGACAACGCGAAACCCCACAGATGCTGAGACCCCATCCAGCACCATGCCGCCAAAGAAAACGCAAAACCCCACAGATGCTGAGCCTCAGGCCAGCACCATGCCCCCCAAGACAACGCGAAACCCCACAGATGCTGAGACCCCATCCAGCACCATGCCGCCAAAGAAAACGCAAAACCCCACAGATGCTGAGCCTCAACCCAGCACTATGCCCCCCAAGACAACGCAAAACCCCACAGATGGTGAGCCTCAATCCAGCACCATGCCCCCCAAGACACTGCATAGCCCCACAGATGCTATGTCTCAACCAAGCACCATGCCCACAATGACAATGCATAATCCCACAGCCACAATGCCTCAACCAAGCACAATGCCCCCCATGACAATGTATTACTCTACAGCCGCAATGCCTCAATCCATTACCATGTCCCCCATGACCATGCATTACCCCACAGCTGCAATGCCTCAACCCAGTACCCCAAACCCCATGTCGACGCATTACCCCACAAACCCTAAGCCTCAAACCAGCACTATGCCACTCATGACATCGTATATCCCCACAAGCCATATGCCCCAACCCAGCACCATGCCCTCTATGACAATGTTTTACCCCATAGCTTTTATGCCTCAACCCAGCACCATTCCGCCCATGACAACGTATAGACCCACAGCCCCTATTCCTTTCCAAAGCCCCATGCCAATGTGTCACCCCACATCTCCTGCACCTGCTGGCTGGTTCATGCCCTCCATGCCAATGTCTAACTCCATGTCCTACATCCCTTTCTCTACCCCGACAGCCCCCGATTCTGACGAAAACGAGTTCTCCAATGTGGACAAAATGCTCACTGATAACTTACAGGTACTGTCTGAGGCTCTTCTGATTGAGCAGAAAAACACCCCTCACCAAGTGTATGACACCATTGGGGGAATGACGCAGCCTCATACTAGCCCCATAGCCCCTCAACCCAGCACCACACCCCAAATGACAACGGATATCCACACAACCCCTGTACCCCATCCCAGCACCATGCCCGCCATGTCAATGTATAGACCCCAAACCCCTATTCTTTTACAGAGCCCTATGCCCACCATGACAAAGTGTCACCCCACATCTCCTGCGCCTGTCGGCTGGTTCATGCCCTCCATTGCAATGTCTAACTCAATGTCCCCCATGTCCTCCATGTGTTTCCCTACCCCTACAGTCCCCAATTCCGACATGGGCATGATGGAGAAATTTTCTCTGGGCTTGATGGAGTCCAGCAGTCACGACGACGAGTTCTCCAATATGGACAAAATGCTTACTGATAACTTCCAGGTACTGTCGGAGGCTCTTCTGATTGACCAGGGAAACACGCTGCACCAAATGTATGATACTGTTGAAGAAAAGACACAGCCTCATACTAGCCTCACAGAACCTCAACCCAGCACCATGCCCCCCATGACAACTCATGAACCCACAGACGCTATGCCTCAACCCAGCACCATGTCCCCCATGACATCGCATTACCCCACAGACCCTAAGCATCAACTCAGCACTATGCGCCCCATGACAATGCATAGCCCCACATCCTCTATGCCTCAACCCAGCACCACGCCCCAAATGACAACGGATATCCACACAACCCCTGTGCCCCATCCCAGCACCATGACAATGTATAGACCTCAAACCCCTTTTCTTTTACAGAGCCCCATGCCCACCATGACAAAGTGTCACCCCACATCTCCTGCGCCTGTCGGCTGGTTCATGCCCTCCATTGCAATGTCTAACTCAATGTCCCCCGTGTCCTCCATCCGTTTCCCTACCCCTACAGTCCCCAATTCCGACATGAGCATGATGGAGACATTTTCTCCGGGCTTGATGGAGTCCAGCAGTCACGACAATGAGTTCTCCAATATGGACAAAATGCTTACTGATAACTTCCAGGTACTGTCGGAGGCTCTTCTGATTGACCAGGGAAACACGCTGCACCAAATGTATGATACTGTTGAAGGAAAGACACAGCCTCATACTAGCCTCACAGAACCTCAACCCAGCACTATGCCCTCCATTACAACAAATAACCCCACAGCTCTTATGCCTCAACCCAGCACCATGTCCCACGTGACAACGTATAACCCCATAGCCACTGTGCCTCAACCCAGCACCACGCCCCCCATGACAACGCATAACTCCACAGACACTATACCTTAACCCAGCACCATCACAATGTGCCACCCCACAGCTCCTGCGCCTGTTGGCTGCTTCATGCCCTCCATGGCAATGTCTAACTCCTAACTCCATGCCCCCCCCCCCCCCCCCTTCATTCCCCAGTTCTGACATGGACATGATGGCCCCAACGGATCCTTTAACACAAACTACATCTGTTGTACCAAACTATGGCTTCTTACCCTAAAACATGTTGTAATGTAAGGACAAAGAGGGATCGGCAGGATCATAGACATATAATTGGATTCAAACAGATATTCCCTTGTCACAGCTATCGCCAGATAAGTGGCAACTTTGTTAAGCTAATTGTCTCTAACCAGGGAAGTATTAAAGCATAGTGGAATTAGCGAGCTTGATAGCTAACTATCAGACTACCTTGTTAATTCCACCATGCTTCATCGCGAAACAGAGGGCTGGTGGCCAGCAGCAGATCTGAGTTAACAGACCCTCCGCCTCACTCCAGCGACCTAGCTAACTAGCCATTCATCCCTCTCCGGATGACTGGCTAGTTAGATGACCTGCTTCAAAACAGCCACCATCGCAAAATCTGCAGTGTCTAGTCGAAACAACTACCGTCCTGTGGCACTAACCCAAGTCTGATGAAGTGCTTTGAGAAACTGGTTCTCCAGCACATCAACAAGAACATCCCAGCCAGCCTGGACCCTCAGCAGTTTACATACAGAGCCAACAGATCCAAAGAGGATGATGTCTCCACTACCCTCCACTCAGCCATCGCTCATCTGGAAAATATCAACCCCTATATTAGAATGTTGTTTGTTGATTTCGGCTCAGCCGTCATCACAATTTCCCCTATGAAACTGATGGTAAACTTAGCATTCTGCTCTTGAGTACCTCACTCTGCAACTGGTTATTATATGTCCTCACAAACATACCCAAGCACCTCCTCCCAGGGCTGCGTACCCAGACCCTTCCTGTTGTAATTAATCCTCCACCCTCCACTTATAATATATATTTTTTTGTGTGTTTTCTTTTATGTTGGAAAATGGGACTGCAAACTGCATTTTATACCACAACCCTGTTGTACTATGAACATGAATACCCCTGGATCCTTTGTAACCCTGTGATGGCTATTAACTAACAAAACCGTTTCTTTTTCACTATATTCACGTTTCTTACACCTGCAATGTCAGTAAAAGTTTATATGGGCATTTATTCTGTTTGTATTCAATATATACACTATTCATTATTATTATTTTACTATTTCTAAGTGAGGAACTTTATTAAGACAAACTAGCAACCATCTACATATACAGTTTTTCACATATTCAATGGGTTAAAGGATTCATAATCATAATTTTTTATGTTTTTGTAAAGAAAATACTAGTAACCATCTACATATTCAATGGCTTATAGGATTTATAGTACTTTAAATGGTGGTGTGTATACAACATGTAAATCAGTAGTAACTGATGATCATGAACGTTATGTATGGAGAACAATAACTTCTTGTTAAAACATGTTACAGAGAATTTGTTTGTTAATAAAGGAATAATCAGTAACTTCAATACTTGTGTGGAGAGTGTTTTTGACCTCTGGAACACGTCTGTCATAAAAAGATTGAAGTTCACTTCAACTTCATGTCATACACTAAAGACAGTTAATGTATAATAATTATTTTTCTCTCTCTTTAATGGTCTGTAACAACATATCAAGGTGATAATCTTTTCATGGTCTTTTACAGATCACTTACTGAGGGATATCTGTCACTGATCAGTAAAGACCCACATTTCTTCAGATTTATAGCACAATCTTGTGGTCATTAGACTGAACAACACAGCTGTTATTATTGTGGTGACACTCCACCTCCCATACAGCAGGTGTCCCTGTTGCTGTGCATATGGTTGTCTGTTGCCGGCACTGAATGGAGAGTCATCAGCTGTATGATCCACACCTGTGCCGGTGTGTCTGCCCTTAAATACTCCTTCATTCAGCTGGCTTGGTCTCTCTGGGGGAAGATCCTTTTTGTCACCGACATGACACAGTTCCTGTTGTTTATGTTTGAGTTCTGTTTCTTTGTACACACTGCCACACGTCCATACACGCATTTCACTACTGATAACGATACACGTTACATTGTGTTATGTTTGTTGAAAATAAATTGATTCTTCTTAGCAGTCAGCTCGTTTTTCTCCCTGTCTTTGGCAGTCTCTGAGCCGGGCAAAACTAACCAGATATCAGTTCATCTGAGAAAAATCTAACTGTGAGAAGCTAAACCAACATGGATCATGACGTTTGGTACTTGTGTTCACATAAATCATAAGTTAATGTGAACTTAAGCTGCTCTGAAAGTGATCCACTGTCTGGTCAGCCCTTGAGGCCACATGCACAAAACTCAGGACTAAAAGTCAGAAAATATCTACACGCACTCTTTTCATCCGATTTTTAAGATGTGGGTCATTCAGTTTTATTGATTCCACTTATTGTACAACTGTGTCCTGCATGGGCCGGATTTCCACTCCCACATGTTGCATATACTTAACCCTGTGTGCACCATCAGTTTTCTCCTGACAGTTTGTCTGGAGCACCCAAACATCCAGAACCACCGCTGTCCACTAAATCCTGAGGGGATTATTCTCAATAAAATATATTGGAATTAATTGGTGGTTAATAGGGTCTGAAACTTGACATGGAGTGTTTTGTATATATTCTATGCTAAATGAGTGTCTATTACTGAACTTCAGGTTTGGTGTTTACTGTGCACAACAATGGAGGCCCGTTTTGAAGAGAGAGTTAGAGGACTGGAGATTTATTTCTGTTATTTAAAGTTTCCTTGACAGAGAGAGGGAAGTTTGTCTTGCTGCTGTGTTTATACCCTACACCTTTAAGAAGGGTGCTTTATTCAGCGGTTAGTGTGACAGATAGAGTTCACTCTATCACAGAGTGGGAGGGTGTAGAGACTGGATTGGAATTGGGTCAGAATGAGTCAGGTTTAACAGCTCATCCTGCTCAGGTGAAAGACATCAGGACTGAGAGCTCCACCCATTTCTACCTGCAGGCAACCTGCAGGGGAAAAAAGACACAAGACTGCAGAAGGAGCAGTGATTTAGAGGCAGCTTTGTTAGTTTTGAGTTCAGCTGGGTTGAGTTCCGTGTGGATAAATTGACTTTACTGATGCACCAGTGTATTTCAATCCAAGCTAACCGACTCTCTATCTCTACAGCTCATCATGGATAGTAGATCCATACTTGTCCCTTCTGGATTAGGCCTTGACCCTTTGTCTAACAATCTGCAAGAAGGCTGAGATTGTGAGGAGGCCTGTAAACCAGTTGCCTTACAGAATGAAAGCCTGAGAGGAACCGGTTCTCACCTCACTATCAAACAAAGACGGCAGGTCTGAATCTCTGCTGTAGTGGAGAACGCTCTGGGGAAACTCTGCAGCACTCCAGCCACTCCCAAGGTTCTGATGATTAAATACTCCAAAATTAAAACTGTTATGAGCTTCCTGAAGTCCATCAGCAATGAAGACAAGTTCTACAAGCTGAATGACATTCACCTGGACATTCAGGGTAGTAGATGGAGAGTATTGCAGTGGACAGCGTCTTACTGGGACCACACCCCATTGCCAATATCTAGCCCCACAACCCCTACGCCTTGTTCAAGCAACATGCCATTGTCCAACCCCAAAAGCCTTATGCCTGGTACTTTTATATAGGTAAATGCTCTGAGGGCTCTTCCACAACTGGTTTTCTTCTGTTTCCAGTCTTTATGATTAGCTAAGCTCACTGCGTTCAGTTTTTAAAGTACAGACATAAGAGTGGTATTGATCCGATCGGCTCATTCTCCTCCAGAAAGCTGGTAATTCGATTCCCCAAAATGCAGCTTCTACATGCGATTGGTGCCAGCGGGCTCATACTCTTACAGACTTGAACGGGATGAGCAGGTTTAGCAAGCAGATAGAATGTACAGTATGTGGCACTGCGTTGGCAAAACAAACACTTTAATCTTCTCCAACTTGCGCACCTGTATTCAGACGGGCCATTTGTAACAGGTAAATAATCTTTTAAAAACTCTGCTTCTTTATGAGCTTTTACATTGTAATTGCTCTCCTGTAACGATTTCTAAAGTGTCAATATTCATGGGATTAAAAAACAACCAGTTTTAGCTTTTTGACAATTCATGAATTGTATTATTTAAAAAATTGTTGATCGGATAATCCAGTTGGTTTTTAAATTGTTTATTTTTCTGTTGGATTAGGGACATTTTCTGCAACCATAAATAAGTACTGACGGGGTGGTTTGTTGCTTTTGACATCTGTCAATGATAGTCAGGTGGCCATGTGAACATTTAAACTAGTTTTGCTTGCTTTAATTATTTCTCCGGTGGCCATTAAAAGATCTCTTTATAATGTAAGTGATTGGGGACAAATTCCACAGTCCTCCTTCTGTGCAGAAATACATTCCAAAGTTAATCTGAAGGTAATATGTGGGCTTTTCCTCCAAAAGTTACAATCTTTTTAGTACAGAATTCACTCGTGTTTCTGTGTTGAGCTGCGATGAAGTGACATTAACATAAAGAAGTTTTAGTACTAAAATGACTAACTTTGGAAGATATCCACATGATTTGTCTAAGACTGCTGCAGCCTCATATTAACTTCTTTTAATGGATCTTTTAATGGCCACTATGAACAGGAGGATTGATTACAGGATGCAAAAGCTGTTAAGATGTTCATATGGGCACCTTTAATCCTTTTTCATCTAACACATTTAAAAATGCCCAGATTTGGAGACACTGTATGTGTTTTTCCGTGGATAGCTATAATACATGTCATGGACGGTTTTACAGAAACAATGCACATACAGGTAGACCTATATTACACCTACAATACATCTGTTGTAGACAGGTGTTAAAACCAGATGTTGGAGGTTGTTTTGCAAAAATATATCGTTTTGTGTAAACACAGTGCTAACAAAGATGTGGCTAAAGTTGAAAACAGTTTTTTCCTGTAAACTTTTCATGGAGATCTTCTAAAGTCAAATAACAAAAGCACAGGAGAGGTTATTAATATTTGTCTTTGCTCATTTGAAACTCCACCCACTCTCTCAGAAAAGATCTCTGTCATTTCCCTGAAGTGACGGTGAATCAATTCTGGGAAATTACAGTTTCAATTCAAGTTGAAAAGAAAGCATGTACTTGTACCTTACTTGATCACATGCTACTTTAAACTTAATTTCAGTGCAAAATATTGCCTTTTTTAGTCCACTAAAGTTTTTTTCACAGCTAGGGTTAGTGGTTGTAATTCAGATTAATATCAGTTTATAAAATATGATGCATTTTATAGAAAAAATAGTCAATGGTATAAAAAGATTAACCAGATTTTGTCATGTTTTGATGGATTCATTCACCCAAAAGAGAGAAAAGGCTTGTGCTGTGATTGTAATGCGACACTGATTATGTAAAATGAGCCGATGATAGAGTTGACTGGGCGTGTCTTAGCCCAAAATAAAATCTGGTATTACAGGTTTAATTTAATTATTGAGAACAATCACTAACGCAGCTTCCATGTATGGTATGTCAGGCTGAAAGATGTAGGGGAACATGCTAGCTGTATCTGGCTATTTGGGATGAAAAAAAAACTGAATTCTAGATGTTTCTCTGTTTGGATCAAATAGTGAGCAAATTATGATATACAAATGTGTTTGTCATTGTGAGGGTAAACATAAAAGGAAGACCAAACCCAAAAACCTGTCCAAGTGCAAGACATCACCTCCTCACCTCTAACTGCCATCAACCTGCAAAGTAAAAAATAAACATAAAGTCAGCCGGAGGAGCAGTGAGTCACACACCTCAGCTCCAATTAATCAGACTTACTTCATTTGTAATTCACTAATTCACTTCAGCTCAGGTCAGTTTAATTGGCGCAATCTGCGGTTTTGTTCCTTTCGGTTGAGGTCAGTCTGGTTAGGTTCACTTCACTGTTGCACTGGTTCAATCCAAGCTAACAGTCTCTCTGTCTCTACAGCTAATCATGGATAACATGGATCTATACCAGTCCCAAGTGGATTTGACCTTGAACCTATGTTCAACAATCTACCAGATGGCTGCGAATGCGAAGGCCAACAAGAGGAACTGCCAACAAGTCGCCCAGAGAGTCAAAGTACTGGAGGGACTGGTTCATACCGCTAACCAGAGAGAGCATGGCGTAATCTCTGACACTGTGGAGAACGCTTTGAAGGAAATCTGCAGCACTCTGAAATCTGCCATGACGCTGATGGAGAAATTCTCCCGAAATAATTCTTTTTTGGGATTGAAGAAGTCCAGCAACCATGACGACCAGTTCTTCAATATGGACGAAAGGCTCATTGATAACTTCCAGGTACTGTCCGGGGCTCTTCTGATTGACCAGGGAAAGGACCTCAGCAGCATGCACCCCACAGCCCCTATGTCTAAACCCAGCACTATGCCCTCCATGACAACGTATAACAGCACAGCCTCTATGCCTCAACCCATGAACATGGCCCCCATGGGGTATAACCCCACAGCCTCTATGCCTCAACCCAGGAGCATGCCCCCCATGACAACGTATAACCCCACAGCCGCTATGCCTCAACCCAGGAGCATGGCCCCCATGGGGTATAACCCCACAGCCGCTATGCCTCAACCCAGGAACATGCCCCCCATGACAACGTATAACCCCACAGCCACTATGCCTCAACCCATGAACATGGCCCCCATGACAACGTATAACCCCACAGCCACTATGCCTCAACCCATGAACATGGCCCCCATGACAACGTATAACCCCACAGCCGCTATGCCTCAACCCATGAACATGGCCCCCATGGGGTATAACCTCATAGCCTCTATGCCTCAACCCATGAACATGGCCCCTATGGGGTATAACCTCATAGCCTCTATGCCTCAACCCATGAACATGGCCCCCATGGGGTATAACCTCATAGCCGCTATGCCTCAACCCAGGAGCATGGCCCTCATGACAACGTATAACACCACAACACCTGGGCCTGTCGGCTGGCTCATGCCCTCTATGGCAATGTCTAACTCCATGTCCTCCATCCCTTTCTCCACGCCAATTGGTTTTTCAACACAAACTACATCTGTAGCAAACTATCGCTTTTCACCCTAAAACAAGAATAACACGCTGTAAAAAGTGAAAACATTTTATCCAATGGGAGGACAAAGAGGGGTGGGCAGGATCATAGAAACAGAAAAGGAAAGGAACAGACTTTCAAATCAACGTAGAGCGGTGGCCATTTGTTATGTCTGCCGCTGCCATTGGGACCCTAGCAGGCACATTTTTACATAAATATAATCCCTGATGAGATTGAATATGAGTAAAGCTGCTGGACCTGATAACATCCACGGCTGTTTACTAAGAACTCGTGCCAACCGGCTAACTGATCATCACTGACATTTTTGACATATCACTGTCACAAGAGAGTGTTCCCACCTGTTTCAAGACAGCCACCATCGACCCTGTACCTAAAACGCTGCAGTATCCAGTTCAAACAACTCCTGCAACTGGTTATTAGCCTTCCTCACAAACATACACCAGCACCTCCTCCAATCCGGAGCCCCACAGGGCTGTGTGCTCAGCCCCTTCCTGTTGTAATTAATCCTCCACCCTCTACTTATAATGTTGTTTTTATGTTGGAAAATGGGACCGCAAACTGCAACCCTGTTGTACCATGACAATGAATAACGTTGTAAATCTTGTAACCTTGTGATGGCTGTTAACTAACAAAACTATGTTTATTGCTGCTTTTGGAAAAGATTATCTTTCTGCATGTTACAATGTGTTTCTTTTTCTGTCTCTACATGTTTCTTACACTCTGTTCAGTAAATGTCTACATGGGTATTTATTCTGTTTGTATTCAATATATGCACTATTCATTGTTAAGATTATTATTATAACTAAGTGAGGCACTTTACTACTGTTTTTTTACCTTTTTGTAAAGAAAATACTCATAACCATCTACATATTCAATGGCTTAAAGGATTTATAGTACTTTAAATGGTGGTGTGTATACAACATGTAAATCAGTATTAACTGATGATCATGAACGTTATGTATGGAGAACAATAACTTATTGTTAAAACATGTTACAGAGAACTTGTTTGTTAATAAAGGAGCAATCAGGAACTTCAATACTTGAGTGTGGAGAGTGTTTTTGACCTCTGGAACACGTCTGTCATAAAAGATTCAAGTTCACTTCAACTTCATATCATACACTAAAGACAGTTAATGTACAATCATTATTTTTCTCTCTCTTTAATGATCCGTAACAACTAATCAAGGTCATAATCTCTTCATGGTCTTTTACGGATCACTTAGTGAGGAATATCTGTCACTGATCAGTAAAGACCCACATTTCTTCAGATGTATAGCACAATCTTGTGGTCATTAGACTGAACAACACAGCTGTTATTATTGATTACGGACATAGATTACACTCTGCATTACACAAGACCAGTCTCTCTGAGTCTCTGTCTCAGCATCTCTTTCAAATCTGATTTAAGTGTCAAATGTGAGAAACTAAACCAACATGGAACATGAAGTTTGGTGCTCGTGTTCTCACCAGTTATAAGTTAATGTGAACGTAAGCTGCTCTGAAATTGATCCACTGTCTGGTCAGCTCTGGAGGCCACATGCACAAAACTCAGAGTAAAGCTATAGAAATAGGAATACACACTCTTTTCATCAGATATTAATGTGGGTAGTTTCATTCATTCCTGTCACAGCTCTGCCCCTTCTCTCCTGTCTATCTCTCACTCACCTCATCAGCTCATCACTCTCACCTGCTCACTCTGCTGCACCTACTCTTTAGACCCCAGTCTCACACACACTCACTGCCAGATCGTTCTCCGCATTATGCCAGACTTTCCCGCGTTTACCCTCTGACTGGTTTCCCGTTACCGACCCTGCCTGTCTGGACTTCTCCGCCTTGCCTCTGCCCCGGTAAACCACTAAGCCTTCTGTCCCGACCACGAGATTCTGCCTCTGCTTCCTCTGGTTTCTATCTGCCTTCTCCCCTGACTGCTTGGTGTTCCACCGAGTGGGTTTCTATACGTGTGCGGATCCAAGACTGTTTGTGGTGTCTTCTGCCTGGAATAAAGTGTCGTTTCAACCTCCTCGTTTGGATCACCCTCCCGGTTCCTCAGTCTGTCTGCCCTGCCTTGTCCTGCCCGGTTCTCACCCTCACATCCTTGGATTTCCCTGTTGTTTCCTGTCAAGTTTCCCTTTGTGTTCACCTCGCAATGAAACCCTTTCGTTTTCACTCTGCATCCCTGGTCATGTTTGGGTCCACCACCATTCCCCTGTGACAATTCCATTATTTGCATATATGTTTAACCCTATTTCCTAGAGCAGTGATTCTCAACTGGTGGGTCATGAAACATGTGTGGGACGGGGACTTACAGGAACAATTTCTCTGCACAAGAGGGCTTCCTATACTACGACTGCAGAGGACATTTTCAGCTCAGGTTCAAACTGCACCATCTTTTCATTAAATACATTTGAGAAGTTGAAAATGTGGGTCGCGGCTTGTCATTAAGGGGTGATGGTGGGTCCCGCAGCAAGACCAGTTGAGAACCACTGGTCTAGAGCACCAAAACAAACAGAACCACTGTTGTCCACTAAATTCTTACTTTACTATATTTTCAATATAAAATAATGGAATTGAAAGTTTATTATTAGTATCTTAAACTCGATAGGGGCGTTTATGTATACAATTTACGCTTATTACTGAACCTGATTGTACAGTTAATGAACCTTGTTTTTTGGCTGTTGCCATCTTGTTGTTTTGGAAGAATGTGGACCAAAATGTTAAAATTAACTTTTATGAACTGAAAACACAATGTAAGTGTTAAAGTTGTGAGACCGATACACGGAGTACTTTCAGCCTGTCAATCACTGTGTAGCCCCGCCCTAAAGCATCCCCTGCTTTATGGTCTGTTTGACTCTAAATGGACCATAATGTACTAAATGAACATCATGCTGTATTGAAGAAGACTTGAAACTAGAGATTGAGACCATAAACTCATGTTTACAATGTTTACTGAGGTAATAAATCAAGAGAGAAGTAGAGTCATTTTCTCATAGACTTCTACACAACCAGAGGAGTCGCCCCCTGGTGGACACTAGAGAGAATGCAGCTTTAACACATGAAGCTTTGACTTCACTCTGCAGAACCGGAGGTTGCCGCCTGCTCTGAACTCGGATCAAACTGTCAAACTAGGCAGCGTTGATCAAATATTAATCTACAGTAGATTCTGTTACTGCATTAACTATATCCCAAAATGTTTTCAGAAACATATTTTAGTTCACGAATGCAAGAGTATTTGAGAACTAAGAATCAACACATTGTATTTGTGTTCATAGTCAACAAAAGAAAATGCCAAAGACTCGGTGTTCAGTTGTCATGTGGAGAGAGCTATTTATTTGGTGTTTGTGTGTAAAGATGCAAAAATACAGGTTTTAGAAACGTTTTATAGTTTGAACAACAAGGGCACTCATTTTAGAAAAAAATTGTGTTTTAGCAAATGCAAAAAAACTGCAAAACACAGGACTCTGCTCTTCTTTACAGAAAAATACAGGTTGCTCGCTTATCCTCCTTACTCTCCAGCTCAGCGAGCCGTTTCTCCAGCTTCTTCTTCTGGTTCTCCAGCTTCTTCTCTTGGTTCTCCAGCTTCTCCTCCTGGTTCTCCAGCTTGTTCTCCTGGTTCTCCAGCTTGTACTCCTGGTTCTCCAGCTTCTTCTCTTGATTCTCCAGCTTCTTCTCCTGGTTCTCCAGCTTCTTCTCTTGGTTCTCCAGCTTCTTCTCCTGGTTCTCCAGCTTCTTCCCCTGGTGGACATGCAGAGCCGCAGAGAGAACCATGAAGGCATTGGTGAGACTTCTGTTCAGGTCGTCGAACTCTAATTTGTAGCCGCCAGCTTTCAGAGCCTGAGTGACCTTGTAAGCCTCAGAGAATTTTGTAATCAGTTCTTTAGCTGATGAAAAAACCTTGTTGAGGTTCTCCAAAGCTTCCTTGACATCTTCAGAGAGTTGCTCTTGGTCCTTCGGGAGGAAATGTACCAGGTTCTCCAGGGCTTTGAGTCTTTGCAGAACTTGAAGGATTTCCTGATTGTTTTTGTCCATCCTGTCAAACATTTTGTAGATATTCTGGATGGGTTTAATGATCTCCATGATCAGCTGGAGAGACAGGGAGGCAGTTAGTTTGGAGAAAAAATAATCAGACATTTGACATCAGTGAATTGCTGCGTTGATTTGAATGGAAATGTCTGTTCTCTTCCTATTCTATGTCTATTGCCTCTAAACGGCTCTCAACATGGCGGTGGCGAGCCGGCGGCTCACAGCTAATGGTGCTAACAGTGCAAACTACGGCAACAGTGTTTACTGGGGAAAGGGAGGGTGGGCGCTACACTTCCACGACTATGCTTTCGGTCGGGACGTCGTTATCGGCTGGAACCACCGTATGAGAGCCGTGCTGAGCTAACCAGTGTGGTACGCTCACATACACTAACATGCACTAAAAGCACGCGCCGGTGGGCTAAAGAAAGCAAAGAGATGCACTGATAACGGGGAGAGAGGGAGAGAGACTTCATTCTCTGCTCAGGTAGACATCACTCCTAAAAGTGAAACAAAGACTTTATCTGACTGATAAGCTGTCAAGGTTCCCAGCATCTGTACTCACAATACAGTTTAATTCAATGTATTTTTTTAAAAGCGGGATGTTCAAAGGTTTATTGGCTCAATAAAACTTTATGTTTTTATGAGGTTCGTTGTGCATCAACCCAACCGAAACAGACTTTAACCGTCTGGTTGGTAAACAAACGTCTGAACGGCGTTAACGTAGAAAGAAAACACCATTATAATAATTATTTTATTCTTATAACACTGTGCTATAATAAAATGGAAATGTGTAATTTCCAGTTATTCTAAAATGGTGTATTTGAATATTTCTGCATACTGAAGTCTCTAAACAGTTTTGTAATTGCTTAAATTGGGTTTGACTGTAAAGCTAAGACTTCTGTGGATCGAGTGAGCTCAATAATATTCATATGTGATGATGTTAGTCCTCATAGTAGCCATTTCACACAGTGAGACTGTTCTTTGAGACTTGACATCACCGTATGAAATGACCTTGTGACCTCTAGGATAAGCCCAACCTCATGAAACTTTACAACTACAGACCGAGGACATTCAGAGGACGTATGGCTTTTATGGTTATCTTGACAATAAGGCGTTTTTTACACACAACAGAAGTGCTCACCATGCAATCCTTGCAGAAATCTGCAGGTGTCAAAAGTTTTAGAAACCAAATCATTTTTCGACGGTGCTCTTCAAGGTAACATCTACCCTGGGACTACAGATGACAAAACTCTGGTGCATTTACAGGAATGTTTTATTAATGTGCACTGTCCCTAACCAAATAAACCAATAAATAAGGTATTTGCGTCGTAATGTGGTATTTTAGAGGGGTTTTCAATAATTTTGATAAATTCTCGAGTGGTCAACATTATTAAAATGTAGCACTAGATCAGCGTAAAGAAATGGTATCAACACCTAAATAACAACTTATGACACATAATAGAGCACGAATGACCATCATATACTTCCATCATAAAGTTCAATGTCTTTTACTCTCTAAACTGTCCAAATTTGAAAAGGTCCTTAAACTAAACGTTTGTTAATGTCATGTCTAATGTAGACCTTCTATCTCCCCCAACAGATCCCCTGCTCTCTAAGTAACACAAAACTTAACCAAACCAAAATGTAAAGAGCACACAAAAGTCTTTGTTGAAAGGAATGTCAGTGGAAGCATTGAGCCTCCTTCTGTCTAACAGGACCATACGTTCATTACTATATTGAGAGGAAACGATTACTTACTGTGAAGTGGTTGCAAGTTGTCTTAACGCAGGTGCAGTGAGCATGAAAAGAGTGAAACAAAGACTTTTTTATCTGGCTGATAAGTTGTCAAGGTTCCCAGCATCTGTACTCATTCACAATGAAGTTTAATTCAATGCATTTTGTTAATATAAGCGGGATGTTCAAAGGTTTATTGGCTCAATAAAACTTTTTGTTTTTATGAGGTTCGTTGTGCATCAACCCAACCGAAACAGACTTTAACCGTTTGGTTGGTAAACAAACGTCTGAACGGCGTTAACGTTGAAAGAAAACACCATAATAATAATAATTTTATTCTTATAACACTGTGCTATAATACCAGGGCTAAATAACTCTTTATTTCTATCTTTAATACACTAATCATCTACTGGTGACATTTCAGAGGTAAATGTAGTACTTTTTACTGTACTACATCTCAGAGGTACATATTGTACTTTTTACTGTACTACATCTCAGAGGTAAATGTGTTGATGTTGAATGTTTGTGATGAACTGAAGGATGAAGTGTTCCTTTATGTGTTGATGATGAATGTTTGTGATAAACTGAAGGATGAAGTGTTCCTTTATGTGTTGATGTTGAATGTTTGTGATAAACTGAAGGATGAAGTGTTCCTTTATGTGTTGATGATGAATGTTTGTGATAAACTGAAGGATGAAGTGTTCCTTTATGTGTTGATGTTGAATGTTTGTGATAAACTGAAGGATGAAGTGTTCCTTTATGTGTTGATGTTGAATGTTTGTGATAAACTGAAGGATGAAGTGTTCCTTTATGTGTTGATGTTGAATGTTTGTGATAAACTGAAGGATGAAGTGTTCCTTTATGTGTTGATGATAAATGTTTGTGATTAACTGAAGGATGAAGTGTTCCTTTATGTGTTGATGATGAATGTTTGTGATTAACTGAAGGATGAAGTGTTCCTTTATGTGTTGATGATGAATGTTTGTGATTAACTGAAGGATGAAGTGTTCCTTTATGTGTTGATGATGAATGTTTGTGATAAACTGAAGGATGAAGTGTTCCTTTATGTGTTGATGATGAATGTTTGTGATAAACTGAAGGATGAAGTGTTCCTTCATGTGTTGATGTTGAATGTTTGTGATGAACTGAAGGATGAAGTGTTCCTTTATGTGTTGATGATGAATGTTTGTGATAAACTGAAGGATGAAGTGTTCCTTTATGTGTTGATGATGAATGTTTGTGATAAACTGAAGGATGAAGTGTTCCTTTATGTGTTGATGATGAATGTTTGTGATAAACTGAAGGATGAAGTGTTCCTTTATGTGTCTATGTTGAATGTTTGTGATAAACTGAAGGATGAAGTGTTCCTTTATGTGTTGATGTTGAATGTTTGTGATAAACTGAAGGATGAAGTGTTCCTTTATGTGTTGAGGATGAATGTTTGTGATAAACTGAAGGATGAAGTGTTCCTTTATGTGTCGATGTTGAATGTTTGTGATGAACTGAAGGATGAAGTGTTCCTTTATGTGTCGATGTTGAATGTTTGAGATAAACTGAAGGATGAAGTGTTCCTTTATGTGTCGATGATGAATGTTTGTGATAAACTGAAGGATGGAGTGTTCCTTTATGTGTCGATGTTGAATGTTTGTGATAAACTGAAGGATGAAGTGTTCCTTTATGTGTCGATGTTGAATGTTTATGATAAACTGAAGGATGAAGTGTTCCTTTATGTGTTGATGATGAATGTTTGTGATAAACTGAAGGATGAAGTGTTCCTTTATGTGTTGATGATGAATGTTTGTGATGAACTGAAGGATGAAGTGTTCCTTTATGTGTTGATGATGAATGTTTGTGATAAACTGAAGGATGAAGTGTTCCTTTATGTGTTGATGTTGACTGTTTGTGATAAACTGAAGGATGAAGTGTTTCCTTTATGTGTTGATGTTGAATGTTTGTGATAAACTGAAGGATGGAGTGTTCCTTTATGTGTCGATGTTGAATGTTTGTGATAAACTGAAGGATGAAGTGTTCCTTTATGTGTCGATGTTGAATGTTTATGATAAACTGAAGGATGAAGTGTTCCTTTATGTGTTGATGATGAATGTTTGTGATAAACTGAAGGATGAAGTGTTCCTTTATGTGTTGATGTTGAATGTTTGTGATAAACTGAAGGATGAAGTGTTCCTTTATGTGTTGATGTTGAATGTTTGTGATAAACTGAAGGATGAAGTGTTTCTTTTATGTGTTGATGTTGAATGTTTGTGATAAACTGAAGGATGAAGTGTTTCCTTTATGTGTTGATGTTGAATGTTTGTGATAAACTGAAGGATGAAGTGTTTCTTTATGTGTTGATGTTGAATGTTTGTGATAAACTGAAGGATGAAGTGTTCCTTTAGGCAGAGGAACCTGATTTATTTCACAGGATATCTCATCTATGGACTGATGTTAGGATGTAGTGACAGTTTGAGCAAATATGACAAAAAGTTATTTATATTAAAGCTACCAACTGCAGCTTTAAACCCATATAATCAACGCTACAAACATGTGATGTATTGATGTAGATTAACGAAGCCAACAGGATATAAAGGAGTTCAAATGCAACATACACATTAATGCAGCAGTAAGGGCTGTTCTCATTCAGCGTTCGTATACGAAAAATACATGCACTGTAATTATAAGATGTCCCACAAAATGAATCTGTATGTTATTTACTTAATCATGAACCAGGAAGTATAAAGACCACAAAATAACCCACACAGAGCAGGAGGGAGGTCACTGGGTCAAACAAAACACAGTCTCTCCTCCAGGAAACCGCTGTTCCTCTTGTGAAACGAGAAGTCAACGTTTAAATCGACACGTGTTGCTGTACTTGCATGAAAATTGTGACGTTACTTTTTTGTAAGATAACATACGAACCGTTGAATGAGGTTGATTTTGATCAGTAATATTGATCCAGAAACATCCTATATAATTGTAAAACACTGACAGGAACATTTTACTTTACTCTCAATACTTTTACTTTGAGAACATTTAGCTGATGATGCTTATTTGTATGCAGAACTTTTACTATAGTGGAGTATTTTCACAGTGAGGTATTAGTGGTAACAGTGACAAGGCTCTGTGAAAAGATGAACTGTCTTCATCTTTGTCTTGTTTTGGTTTTTGACAAATTTATGTTTATTGAATTTTCTCACATAATATAACATATAAAAACATGCACTTCACATTGCACATGAAGGCACACCGAAACAAAACACACCATACATACATTACATGGGATTTAATGGAAGTACGGCACGTTTTGCTGTTTTATTTTGCTGACACGGTACTTAAATTACAACTTTGTGGATGAAAAGAGAGAATACAAAAATAAAGTTTAATCAACCCAACTGTTCTGGCTTGGTCTATTCATGGACTTCCATGACAGGGCGTCTTTTTGTCTTGTTACTAAAAATTACATAATCTCAGCAAGTGTGACTGATCAATCATCAATATAACAGTTTGTCAGGTTTCATCTTGTCTGCAGTGAGTTCTGCTTCTTCTTCAGTGGTGAAGTAAGTAAACACTCATGGGTGTGTCAGGAATGAAGCTCAAGGGGCAACTGCAAATGTCGCAGAGGAAACAGGAAGTAGTGAGCTGCAGAGGGAGGAGCTGTGGGCTGCAGTTTCATTTTCAACACACAGACACACAAGAACTCCCTGAGACGAGAGGCTTTTCATTGCAGGTAAATAATCTTTATGTTTTTTATAATCAGCTGGATAGTAAACGTCTCGGATGACACCTCCTGGTGTGTCCACTCGTTATTGGCTCTGTGAGCAGCTTAGTATAGATCCATTTCTGTACAGTCAACAGAAGTACAACGAGCTTTTAATGTGTTGCTGGTATGCGTTGTCAACGTGTTGAAAACTGTCAAACACAAAGGCAAGTTATTCCCTACAGGGCAACAGGGAGCGGTGTCTCCCTCTCTGAGTGTCTGAGGAGAGGAAGCTTTGTCTTTTAGGTGAGAGTTTACCTGCTCATACAAATCAATGCACAGAGAGGAGAGAGGACAAAAGAACAAGTATTTACCTGCCAAACTAATAAATTAGAAATCTTCCGGGGCGACTCCTCTGGTTCTATAGAAGTCTATGAGAAAATGACTCTACTTCTCTCTTGATTTATTACCTCAGTAAACATTGTAAACATGAGTTTATGGTCTCAATCTCTAGTTTCAAGTCTTCTTCAATACAGCATGATGTTCATTTAGTAAATGATGGTCCATTTAGAGTCAAACAGACCATAAAGCAGGGGATGCTTTTTTTTGGACGATTTAAGGTCGTCCCTAAATCAGAGGATCGGCGGTTCAATCCGCTAGTCCATGTCGATGTGTCCTTGGGCAAGACACTTAACCCCAAATGTCTCCCGAAGACTGTGCCGTCGGTGTGTGATTGGGTGTGAATGTTAGTCCTGATGGGCAGATGGTACTTTACACGGTAGCCCCTGTCACCAGTGTATCAATGGGTGTTAATGGGTGAATGGCATGTAACGTTAAATCCCTTTGAGTGGTCGGAGGACTAGAAAAGAATATATACAAGTACAGGCTCATGGACCATCTTAAACTTGATCTGATTTGCTTTCAGCTCTGATTTATTCCATTTTCATTCTCTCCAGTTGAACATGGACTTCATTGACCCCATCCGGTCCATTGCCTCAGAGATCTACGCCCTGGTTGAGAAGGTGAAGGCCAATAAGAAGCGCAGCCAGCGTGTTTGTTACCGAGTCAAAGGCCTGGACGAGCTGGTGAGGTCCATCAAAAAGAGGGAGCAGGGACAAACCACTGCCCACGTAGAAAAAGCCCTCAATGCACTCTTCATCACTCTGGAATTGGCACAGGCGCTCATCGAGAAATACACTCTGGCCACCTGGTTGAAGCGCCTCCTGAAGGCCGGCAGCCAAGAAGAAGAGTTCAACACTGTGAACGATCGCCTCAATGACGCCTTCCAGGTCCTGTCTGGAGCTCTGCAGGTGGATCACAGCAACGTGCTGTACCAGGTCTTTGAATTGACCTCCAGACCAAAAGAAGACGAGGAGGACAGGAAGGAGGACGACGCCGAGCTGCGGAAACGTGAGCAAACGTGATGTCGACTTTGCCTTTGTAGAGTTTGTTGAGGGAAGACGATCAGAATCAGCTCAGTCAATCCACATGAGCTTAAATTTGATCTTGTAGTTTTAATTAATTTATCTTATGAATTTACATCAGGTGCATAATGATAATTTATGTTCTTTTCAGATGGTTAAAAATACAAGAAACTGTGTTTTTAACTGTGGCTTAATTTCCCTTTCCAATGTGGGACCTTTTTCAAGGAATCTCGAATCTTTTTAAACACTTGTTTACGTCCTGCAAGCGTTCACCTCATCGGACAACTCAAAGCAGTTACTGTGCACTGATAATGTAGCACTTTATCAATTTACGTTTGGGTTTTAATCACCATAAACAACAGCTGACGTTAACCTACAAGGTTTTCAGTCACTTTTGTATTACGAAAAGCCAGATGGAGAAAAATGTTGCTAATAGGCCAAACTACTCAAGAGATGGCCTGCTGTTGGGCCTATTTTCTGTTTGCTCCTCAGTGATCCTGCAATCCATGGAGGAGCAGCAGAAGAAAACCGATGACATGCAGAAAGATGTGACAAAGATTCTTAACATCTGTGAGTAAACCAAAACCACTTCAACAGGTGGAAACAAACACAACTCCACAGGAACGTTCATGTTGCTCTGTAACTGCTGGATGGGGAAATAAGTTCAGGTTCACCATATCAACTTAAAGGGCAACTTAGTCTCACGGCAGTTCTTGAAACAGTCACGAAATGCAGTCTTGGCTGTATGTGCAGAGACACAAATTGTCCGAGTTTTTTTTTTCATCTCCCTCATTCAGCAAGTTTTTCTTTCTACCAAACCAACATTTAGGTTGAGGCAACAAAACCATTCCCGTAATTGGGAAGCATTAAATATTATCAAACATAAACTAACTTGTGAACATGTGTTTCCATAGTGAATAAGCCCAGCGTCACTGATGAAGACATCCGAATGATCGAACCACGCGAGCTGAAATACGTACAGCCCAAAAGGCCCTTCATGACAACGTCAACCTCAGAGGTCTACAAAGGAGAGTACCACGGATTCACAGTGGCCATCAAGAGATACACTGACCCTTTGAACACCAGCCCGAGGTCTGTGCCACGTTTCAGGACAATACTGAATCATTCTTATCTGTCAACTTTTTTTCCCTTTAAAGTTTTTTTTTGTGAGTTTGTCCAACTCGTGGGTCTGAGAATAGAAAGTGTTGCATGCTCTACAGATTGTAAAGATCCCTGAGCTACAAAATGAACATGACTTGAGCATGCTCAGGATCTTCTTCTCTGGTTTTTGAGTGACTGCTCAGTCTTCATGTTCACACACAGCCTTGTGTATTAGTATGTGACGTACTGTAACTGTCAAATATTCTTTGTCAACATTGTCTTCAGCGAATTGCGGAAAGTTTTCAAGAAGGAGGTTGAAACCATGAAGCGGTTTGAATCGCTCAACATCCTGCGAATGTTTGGCATCTGTGTCCAGGAGGACGGTGAGTGAACTGTAGAATGTAAAGGACTTCAAAGAGTGTCAGGCACATTGCACCTTTAAAATAACATTAACGTGAGGTGTTTTTATCACCGTTTTTAGGACCCAAGCCTCAGTTCCTCATCATCATGGAGTACTGTGAGAAGGGAAGTCTCCTTCAGGTTCTGGACTCTGAAGGTAGCAGTCTGTCTTGGCACACTAAAGCTCGGATGTGTCGGGACGCAGCGCAAGGACTCTACCGGTCAGTCTTCTACAATGACATTTATGTCTGAAGGCGGGATTAAGAAAGTAAAATTACATTTAGCCTGTAACACTGAAAGAGGATCGCTGTTGTTTTGAGCATGCAGTTGTGGAAGAAGTACTCAGAAATTTAGGCAGGAGTAAAAGTAGTAATACCACCGTATAAAAATACTCTCTTTGAAGTCAGATAGAGCTGCAGCGATTGGTCAATTGACAGAAACATTTTAAGTAACTTCTTTTTATGCAACAATGGCAGAAAAAGCTGTTTCTCAGCTTCTCAAATACAACTTAAACTTAAATATGGAGATGTCCTGCTTTTTAAAAATAATATATTTTAGAAACTGGGATGGATATTTTTCAATATTTTCTGACGTTTTATAGACCGAACGATGAATCAATTAATCTAGAAAATAATCCTGCATTCAAAATCTTACTTGAGTTTTAAAAGTAAGATATACTAACATAAAAATGTAATTATGACCGGTGGTGGAAGAAGTATTCAAATCTTTCACTTAAGTTTTAAAAAATAACAATACTACAATGTGTAAATTTACTTAAGTAAAGGTGCAAAAGTATCAGCATGAAAATATACTGGATCTACCGAATATTATTTGATTGAAATCTGAATCTGCAAAGAAACTATATTAATTAGCCAGTGGAGACGCAATGTTTCTACCTGAAATGTAGGGGAGTAGAAGTATAAAGTACCTTAAATTGTACTTCAGTTGCAGTACTTGATTAAATGTACTTAGTTACTTTCCAGCATTGTGTGCATGTGCCATCTAAATTCTATATGTGTGGTTTATTGTTCATGATAGAAGGTACCATCATGATCATGATCTCTGTTTTCTCTTAGACTTCACCAGACTGAAGAAAAGTCAAAGGTTCACGGATGCATCAACAGCAACAAGTTCCTGGTGGCTGAAGGCTACACAGTCAAGGTACTGAAGCCAGTGCATGCTGGGATTGCTGAAAGCCCACTGGTTGGAGGTATTTAAGGCGTTGGGGGGATTGAATGAAGTCTTGATTTGTTGTTGTTGTTGTTGTTGTTAGCTGGGAGGCTTTGAGCTGGCAAAAACTGAGACGTCGCTGAGAAAGCCGACGAAGGACACAGCGATCAGGTCCACTCAGAAGGACACAGCGAACAGGTCCCTGTGCTACACCGCTCCAGAGATATTCCACGACATCAACCACCCCTACAGCAAAGTGTGCGAGATCTACAGGTCAGATACCAACCAGGAGTTGAGCCTACTTTACAGTCGCCGTGGTGAAGCCGGCACGTGGCACGCATGCCAGAAAATGACGTACTCACGGCCGTCGCATGGTGCGCATAGTGGTCGTGGTTGAGTAAATATTTTGCAGCCAAATCAAATAGTCTACAGGATATTTAACCTTTGTTTCCTTATAATGCTTTTAATACTTGACGTGTTTCTTTACAGGGTTTGTACAAAGGCAATAAAGTAGTCCGTGAATATGAGTTTACAGTTAATTACAATCCCTCCTCGTCATTGTGGAGGTTGGTTTATGGTGTTTTTTCGGTTACACAGTAACCAGTTACAGTTACACTTTAATTAGGATTCAGGAGTTGTTACTATTTTATTAAGGGTTTGAGTTGTTACTAACAGCTTTAATAAAGGCATTAATAAGGGTTTATGAGTTGTTACTAACAGCTTTAATAAAGGCATTAATAAGGGTTTATGAGCTGTTACTAACAGCTTTATTAAAGGCATTAATAAGGGTTTATGAGTTGTTACTAACAGCTTTATTAAAGGCATTAATAAGGGTTTATGAGTTGTTACTAACAGCTTTATTAAAGGCATTAATAAGGGTTTATGAGTTGTTACTAACAGCTTTAATAAAGGCATTAATAAGGGTTTATGAGTTGTTACTAACAGCTTTATTAAAGGCATTAATAAGGGTTTATGAGTTGTTACTAACAGCTTTATTAAAGGCATTAATAAGGGTTTATGAGTTGTTACTAACGGCCTTATCAACCCTCTGAACCCCCTAAACCCATTGGCGGAATTGAAAAGCATGTTTTCTTTAAACCATAAAACTACACTGTTCATCACAGCAGGAAGCTGTAAAAACAGAATTGTCGGATTTTCATCTTTCCGGCGGTCTTTGAACACATCTTGTGTGACCCATGCTTTTGTCAAAAAACTCAACCGAATCAAAGCTTAAAATTGTGATATTTCATCAAAACCATTTTATTCTTCATGTCCCATTCAAAATCTCACCACAAATAAACCTTTTGCTTTAAACAGATCCCGTAAAAAACATGAAATTCTGAGCTCCTCAGGGCAACTGGGAAGCCATGATTGATTCTGCACTGTGAAGCTCAAACATCTACGTGACGCAACAAGAAGAAAATAATTTTTTTGAGTGGAGGTGATCTTTAATAAAATACAATGAATGTTTCTCGCTAACTTGGAGATGTTTGTCTTTCAGCTTTGGAATCGTCCTGTGGGAAGTTGCAAGCGGCAGCAGACCTTTTGATGGTGCGTCTCTGCAGAACAACAACGTCCAACACTTAACTTACTGTTTTTAGCATGAAGCACTCACCTCCTTTTGGTTTGACAGCTATCTGTGAAAAGAAAGGGACGCTATGGTTGCTCACCATGGTTGGGTGCATGATTAATAGTGCCATAGTTATAGGCGTAAGAGTATGTTTTATCTTTAAGTTACGTTTATGTGTTTCGTAGATACAGCATGATCAGAGCATCTAATCCAGGATTTGAAAACATTTTGCGACACGCTTGTTCTGCCGTGATTAAAGCTTTTTTGGGGGGAAAACACAAATGTTTTGAGACTCGAGGCTTCAGACTCGACTTGAAGGCGTGAATGTTCGCTTTTACTGCTGTGTGAATAGATAGGGAACCCTCTGTTGTTGGGTAAATATCTCCAGTCACACCTTTTTACAGAAGGGATGTTGTGACCTTACAAGAGCTAAACTGTATATCTGAACCTCGTGCTGACGCCAGAAGGGAAAAGTTTGGAGGTCTCCAAAGTTATTAGCATTCATCCTCTGGGGAGCATGAATGTCTGCACAAAATGGCAATCCACCCAACAGTTGGTGAGATATTTCACTCTGGACCAAAATGGTGGACAGACGGACCGACACTGCCGTCCCTACGCAAGACGATGGAGTATGAAGGATTAGATAAACTATATAATCTTTGGCTTCAACTTCTGTTCTTAATGTTTTCTCACTTTTTTTCCAGGTTGGTCAAACAAGGACATCGGTGAGAAAGTGGGCAAAGGGAAATTTAAAGAGGAGCTCCCCAATCGGGGGGATTGTCCCAAAGGACTGGCGGATGTGATCGACGAGTGTCGGGCCTATGATGGCTTCCAGAGACCATCTGCTGGAGGTAACCTTCAATCACTGCCATCACCACACACACTGTTACCTTCAGGTGCATTCAGATACTGTATCTGCTTACAAATGAGTGAACAGGATTCAGTGGATAATTTGAAGGTCTTTAAGTGGACGGTTGGTGTTTATGGGGGTAAAAAAACGTTTAGTCCTCTATCAGACCTCCATCAGTGAAGAGACCATCAGAGAGAAGATGGTCTGTTTCTATAGAGTTATTCTTAAAGCTCGTCATCGGAGCCACCGGGTCGGATTCTGGTGAAACCAGATGAACTCATGCAGGTTCACTAGAAACTCCTTCAGCTCAGACTCCAGATCCAGACCCAGATCCTCCAGCAGAGGAAAAAAATATTTACATTATTTCAATAATGCGGCAAATTCTAAATAATGTACTTTAAAATGAACACAAACATGTCTGTCTTTCTCTTCTGCAGAGCTGTTGGATAAACTGAAAAAAGTGGTGGCACAGTTAGAGAAGCCGTGAGCCTCTTCATCGCTCTGCCTCTTCGTCAGCTTCAGCCTCAGGGCTTCTGGTCACAGACATCCTCAGGAGAAGAAATGCTGTTGTTGAGTCATAAAATGGCCTGTAACTTCTTTATAATCCACACGGAAAGTTTACACTAAAAGCCATACTTTTGTTTTTTTAATTTCAGTTAGTTCACTGTGACTCTTGGATAAAAATAACCTGCATTCTAACTTTAAATGTTTTTTAAGAAATTATTGCATGTTAAGGGGCCAAAGCTCCTGCTGAGGGTTTGTATTATTTTTTATAGAGCTGGTAGTAATTTCAGGGTAACAGATGATACTGTGATTTCAGCGGTGCTACTTTATTTTACAGCACTTATCAACCACACGACGACAGGCCCTCACTAAACACTGTTCATTCATGAGAAGCACATACCTGCTAGTCAATGGCGAAAGACGATTTCTTTTTTTTCTCTCGTCTGAATTGAGTCGTGAATCACACATATATTGTTTGTCAATTTAAAAGATAATTTTGAAAGTCAAGAAAGTCTCAGTTTGTCATAGATTTGTCGTAGTACCGTGAAACCGCTCAGTTAACTACGTACCTCTTGTCTCGCACAATGTACGTCACCAACATGGCCGTTAGCTTGGCTTGCTAGCTAGCTAACTTAGCTATGTGTTCCACGCACAAACATAACGTTTTCTTACTCCGACTCTCTTTATCGCCCGGGAAGAGAGAGATACTTTGCCTCTCTATGGGCCCCTGGACGCAGACATACAAAAGGCCCCAACGCCTCTCCTACATGAGTAAGACAAAGAATGTATAGTTGTTTAGCCTCTTTTTGTTGCTGTTTTGTGTCTCTTTGTAGTTGTTTTCTTATTAATGACATTTTATAGGTGTAGGTCAGGGGGGCCCCTGTACCCGATTGGTCCCGTTCAGTAATTAAATCCATGACCGCATGAGCACAAATCCTCTCTGCAAATAAAAGCGATGTTTGATTCAACATGGCTGCTTAAACGTTGAAATATGCCGAATAAAATCAATAAACAAACCAGAAAAAAACTCCATTGCTTGTCTTCTTTTTACTCTTGAATGAACCCTTAAAATCCAGGGTGATCATTAATCTCATAATATTACAAATGTATTTATTCTTTTAATTCTCACATCTCCATGCCCTTTTTTTAATTCAAGTGTGTGTATGTAAATTGAGTTCTTCTTTTTTTTGTTTTATTTCCAATTGTGACCGATGGTCAAATTAAGTAATATTAGTGTAGCCGAGGGTTTATGTTGCGCCTATACTTTAGGATAATAATAAAACAATAACCACCGGGCTCCGTATTCGGCGCCAAGATGGCAGCCGCTTTATTCCTTCTCACTCCACTTCAGAACCTCTTTCCTCTCTCTCTTCTTCCGTCTCCTCCTTCACAATAAAAGCACAAAACCCATACACAGGAACACTGCTTCTTAAACATACTCAACATAATAGATGGAATGGAATATCTGCAGATGATGCACAAAACCAGGAAGCAGATGAGAAAAGCCACTGTTTGATTTGAGGGTTAATTTGTGTTAAAGTACAATGAACCAAAAAAATTAAAAGAATTCAGATTTGTCACTCTAATTTCATAATCAGTGATGGAAAGTACAATTTTAAGATACTTATACTTTACTTGAGCGTTTCAATTTTCTTCAACTCCACTAGTCAGAGGAAAATATTGTACTTTTTACTTTGCTATATTTTATTTAATAACTTTAGTTACTTTGCAGATTCCGATAAAAATACAAAATATAATCAACAAATAAATGATTATTTATTATTACAGGTTAAGAGTTCACAAGCTTCCCAGCAGTATATAAATACATTTAAATTAGCTCCACCTTTACCAACTGCAACATTAAAGTCAGGAACAAATTAATGCACCAATAATTATATAATATTCTGAAATGGGACATTCTACATTATCTTTTTGGTACATTTTAATGCTGTTACTTCTGTGCTTTTACTCACGTAACATTTTGATGACAGGACTTTTACTTGTATCAGAGTATTTATTACACTGTGCTATTGCTGTTTTTAGTTTTTATTAAAGTAAAATATTTGAGTACTTTATTACGGAAGCCGAGAATGGCCATTATATACACTTTTTAATGCCATTATCTCGAGATCACAAGTAAGTTAATGCGTCATCTCGAGGAAAACAACAGGTATGTATTATGTATCAGTATTACTGAGAGGATGATAATTTAAATTGTAAATGTTTGAAATTAAACTTTATTTGTATGAAATGTTCTAAATGTACTGCTTCCGCAACCGTTACGGTAGAATCGGGAGTGATTCATCTTCTCAACATACGATCTTCGGCGGTGACGTCGCGGCAGGATGGGGCGGGCGGAGCGGTTCTTACGCACCGGGAGATTCGATCCCTGACCGCGGGTTCTGACTGCATTTACTCTCCGTTTGATGTGTGTCTTGTGTCCGTGGAGCCATGTTGTTACTCTGCGTGGTCTTCCAGAGCCGGATCGGCAGCTGTTAAACCTTCACTTCCATACAGGTAACGAGGAGCGTCTGCTTCTCTTCGCAGCTGCTGCTGCTGCTGCTATAGTCCGTGGAGCTAGCTAACTAGCTAGCCGCGCTAACGAGCCAAAAACACCAAGCGGACCCGTTTTATTACGCGTATTTTCAGTGAAAACACCACATTTTATAAAGCTGGATAGTCATGTATCGACTTTAATAAATGTCTAATTTAAGGTATTAAAAACAGCTTCACAACCACACAAATGCTAAGCTATGGTTAGCTCAAGCGTCCGTAGTTACCAAGGGCACCAGAACGGAGATAATCGGATTATTATTATTATTAATAATATGTCTGTGTTATTCTATAACGTTGCTAATGTGCGGGAGAAAGAAGCTTTATCCCTTAAAGTTCAGTAAAGTATGAATTGAGTACAAGTAGCTGCTGTCCACTTGTGTTTTTACTTGGAGGCCCCGGAGGAGACCTCGGTCTCTAGTGCGGCGCTTAGCCGCAAAAGGTATCACAACGTGATGTATTTGCCCTCACATACCACGGGTAGATACATATATTTAAAAGGTAATTTATTGGACAGTTGACAGTTAGAGGCATCTGTACTTATGTTAGCTGGCTAGTTAGCACAACATGCAACTTTATTTATAGCACCTTTAAAAAACAGTTTACAAAGTGCTTTGACAGACAAAGTAGCAAAGACAATAATAACAATAACAGAAAGCTCAGTGAGACAGTTTGATATGATACAAATAAGATAAAAAAAATGAATCCACAATAACTAAAATATGATATATACAGACAGAATAATTGTATTGTGTATTTATATTGCACAGATTTTTTGTGTTTTGAGGCAGATTTGTCATTTTGGGATGTACAAAATAAATTGAATTGAAACCATCTGACCTGTGTTTTTCCCACCGTGCTGCCGTGCAGATGGAAGCCATGGAGGTGGACTCCCCAGGGGAGGTCCAGAGAGGAGGAGGAGGAGGAGGCAGCAGACAGCGTTCGATTAATGCTGCAGCAGCAGCAGCAGCAGCAGTCGCCAACGAGCCACATGTCGTCTCAGACTCCGGCAGCAGCACCGAGGTGGACGAGGACGACGACGAAGACAATGAAGGGCGACGGACGGGAGCTCGTGCTCCGCCCAGGCTTCCTGCCACCTGGGCGTTCAGTCAGAGAGCCGTGGGCGGCTCTGCAGCCGCACCTTCAGCTGCTCAGGGGGCGCCCATACGGAGGAGACTCAGGTACCCACAACTAATGCACTTAAGAAGGCTTCATTCAAGGACTCAAGCATCATGGTGTAAACACAGTTCAGATCCTTGGGTCTCCTCTCAGCAGCTGTTCCGTGTACTCCTGAGATGTTAAACCTGTGTGTGTGTGTGTGCGCTCCTGCAGACAGGGCCTCAGGGTGCACTACCCCAGTCAGACTGCAGCGTCCTACAGAGGATTTCCAGACTTCCTGCTCCGTGCGCCGGCTGCCAGCGTGGCCGAGCCAGAGTCCGGCAGCACCACGGAGGTCAGCGATTCTGACGAGGAGGATGAGGAGGGTGGCCGTGAAGACGGCCCGCGTACCGACCCGGCGCCGCCTGCTGGTCCTCGACTCAACGCCTCCGTCCAACACACACGACCACAGGAGGCCGGCCCGACCAGTGAGTCTGACCGGCGTTCACTTTACGTTGCTCACTGGTTTAACAGTCTCTCTGTTGTGTTCTGAGAGTTACGTTTGCTTTTTTCATTTCATCTGTATTCAGACTCCAGAACAGCTGCAGATGGCGAGAGGAAAGAAGCTCAAAACCAGAACGTCCAGGTAACGTTCACACCTCTTCACACTCACTGAAAAGAGGATCCAAAGCTTCATGTGTTGAAGCTGCATTCTCTCTAGTGTCCACCAGGGGGCGACTCCTCTGGTTCTATAGAAGTCTATGAGAAAATGACTCTACTTCTCTCTTGATTTATTACCTCAGTAAACATTGTAAACATGAGTTTATGGTCTCAATCTCTAGTTTCAAGTCTTCTTCAATACAGCATGATGTTCATTTAGTACATTATGGTCCATTTAGAGTCAAACAGACCATAAAGCAGGGGATGCTTTAGGGGCGGGGCTACACAGTGATTGACAGGTCAACACCAGAGACGTATACGGCGTCTCTACGTCACTCCTCCTCAGTCCAGATATGGTCACTTCCTGTTTACTGGTTGCAAAAAAACAAGATGCCGAACTCGAGGCTTCACAACATCAGTCCACAAACCAATGACGTCACGACGACCACGTCCACTTATAAAGTCTGTGTTTGCCTCACAAGCATCAAGACAGAGGAGAAAATACAATCCTGCTGATGAGCCTACAAACATCAACATCTTGTTAGTATTTAATCTCCTCACCTGTAGCTGATGAAGAGCCGACATTTTCATGTCACACCGACCTCATTTTGAATCTGTAGCTTCGGTGTTTTGGTGTCCGCGTAGCTCACAACTCTTTAATCACGTCCGCCTCCAGCCGGTTCCCGTGACCTCGGCGTCCGTCCAGCCGTCTCAACCGGAAGAGGGCGAAGGCGACATCTGCTCCATCTGCTTCGAGGCGTGGACGACGGCGGGCGAGCACCGGCTGTCCGCTCTGCGCTGCGGACACCTCTTCGGCTTCACCTGCATCCAGCGCTGGGTGAAGGCTCAGGGCCCGTCTGCTAAATGTCCACAGGTCAGTGACCGTACTGCGTTTCAACAGCTCCTCCACCTCTGTGTCTCGTCCTGCATGTCACGTCTATGTTTGCTTCTCTTCAGTGCAACAAGAAGGCGAAGCGTTCAGACATCGTTCTGCTCTACGCTCCGAAGCTGAGAGCGCTCGACAACTCTGAGCAAGAGAGCTTAAAGAAGTGAGTGATGTTCTCTCTGCTTCACTTCCAACACACGATATCAGCAACGCTGAAAGTCACTGATCCA
>JAVDOI010000007.1:27431562-27544062 GCA_032191485.1 Leptoclinus maculatus | reverse complement strand
AGCCTGCTGCTGTCGGCCGCTCTGGACAACACCATCAAACTGACCAGGTAGGCGATGATGTCGTCGTGTAATGAAAGGACTCTAGTGGAGTAACAGACCGGTGTGATCCGTACTGACCCCCCTCACAGGTTAACGTTAACATCACAGTGTAAATAAAGTTGTACTGACTCAGTAGAACATGTGTTTCTAGTCTCTGATCTCTGATCATGTTTCATTGTAAACAACCAATCAGTGTTTAAAACCAATCAGAGGAGAGCTAGTAACGTTAGCAGCACCGCTAACGGCTAACCAACGGAGGAGAGCTAGTAACGTTAGCAGCACCGCTAACGGCTAACCAACGGAGGTTCACTTCAGTTACATTGTGATGCCTTCAGGCTCTGCTCCGTGAACATGAGTACTGGCTGAAGGTACATTATGACGTTATTGTGTGTGTGTGTGTGTGTGTGTGTGTGTGTGTGTGTGTGTGTGTGTGTGTGTGTGTGTGTGTGTGTGTGTGTGTGTGTGTGTGTGTGTGTGTGTGTGTGTGTGTGTGTGTGTGTGTGTGTGTGTGTGTGTGTGTGTGTGTGTGTGTGTGTGTGTGTGTGTGTGTGTGTGTGTGTGTGTGTGTGTGTGTGTGTGTGTTTCAGTCTGCTGACCAACACGGTGGTTCAGACCTACAACGCGGGTAAACCCGTGTGGAGCTGCTGCTGGTGTTTGGACAACAGCAACTACGTCTACGCAGGTCTGAGCAACGGCTCCGTGCTCGTCTACGACACCAGAGACACCAGCACACACGTCCAGGAGCTGCAGCCGCTCCGCTCCAGGTACACACACACACACTCACACTCACACTCGCACACACACTCACTCACTCACTCACTCACACACACACTCACACACACTCTCACACACACTCACACACACACACACTCTCACACACACACACACTCTCACACACACACACACACACACACACACACATTGTAATCATCTGTAAACTCATATCTATATATCTATCTACTCATATCATATTCATGGACTACTTCATTACCTTTATACGAGTATTAAATGTGTTATAAAGGTTGAATGTTCTGTAAACTATTTGAATTTGGCTGCAAAATATTTCCTCAAATGTAGATTTTTAACACTTCCTGTTTCTAAAAGCATCTAAAAATGTGTCTTTTTAATTAAGAAATCGCACGATGCCAGACCATTCGGTCGTCTGCGGTGTTTGTGGATTTAAAGGACAAAAGTAATCGACCACAGTTTGTTGTTTTTTAGCTTGTTGAACTCTTGGTGTGTGTGTGTGTGTGTGTGTGTGTGTGTGTGTGTGTGTGTGTGTGTGTGTGTGTGTGTGTGTGTGTGTGTGTGTGTGTGTGTGTGTGTGTGTGTGTGTGTGTGTGTGTGTGTGTGTGTGTGTGTGTGTGTGTGTGTGTGTGTGTGTGTGTGTGTGTGTGTGTGTGTGTGTGTGTGTGTGTGTGTCCAGGTGTCCCGTGGCGTCCCTGTGCTACGTCCCGCGGGCGGCCTCCAGCCCGTTCCCTTGCGGCGGGCTGATCGCCGGCTCCCTGGAGGGCGCCTGCTTCTGGGAGCAGGTCAACGAGACCACGTACAGGCCACACGTGCTGCCGCTGGAGTCAGCCGGCTGCACCGACATCCAGGTGGAGACGGAGAGCCGGCACTGTCTGGTCACCTACAGGCCAGGTGAGACACACACACACACACACACACCTGCAGACACACACACACACACACACACAAATAAAATGCTGCGTTGTAAAAATGAAATAAAGGAATTATCATAAAAGAAAGATCAGAATCAACATTTGTAATTTATCCCCTACCCCCCTACTCCCCTTCCTATCCCTATCTCGTTATTCAAACGTTGTAATTACCCTGTCATTTTTCATGTGCCCCCCCCCCCCCCAGGCCGCTCCAACCCGTCCCTGCGCTGCGTCCTCATGGCTCTCACCAGGACCCCCCAGCAGGACTCCAGTCAGCTGCCCTCCTGCTCCTGCTCTCCCGTCCAGACGTTCGGCGCCGGCTCGTCCTGCAAGCTGCTCACCAAGAACGCCGTCTTCAGGAGTCCAGACGGAGGAGGAACGCTGGTCTGTGCCGGGGACGAGGCGTCCAACTCCACCATGGTCAGTCGGTTCTATGAATATACTTATTGTTTAAAGAATGTAAAGTGTGAAATAAATGTATTTATTGTGATTTTAAAGTACATTTTATGATGTATTTTGTTTAATGGTTTCTTTTTCATTTGAAAGAGACAAAAGTTGCTGAATATCTTTCTTCCTCTTCTTCTCCCTCCTCCCTCTTCCTCTCCCTCCTCCTCCTGCCCCCCCCCCCCCCCCCCTCAGGTGTGGGATGCCTCCAGTGGTTCTCTGCTCCAGAAGCTCCCTGCTGACCTCCCCGTGTTGGACATCAGTCCGTTCTCAGTGAATGGAGAACACTTCCTGGCCTCGCTGACGGAGAAGATGCTGAAGCTCTACAGGTGGGAGTGAACGAGGAAGGACTCTTCTCTCTCTCCTCTTCCTCAGACCAGACAATAACACACACACACACACACACACACACACACACGGAGAGGAGAGAGGACGCCGTCTGTGTGGAAAATAAAATGCTGCTCAACTTTTCTCTGCAGACGCATAAAAAGCTGATAACTGACGGATCGACCCGAGGAAACAAAACATTTCATCCTTTTAGTTTTATCTTTTTTTATTTAAAGTTACTGCTCCTCTGGTGACCTTTGACCTGCACAGAGAGCCAGACGCAGCCAGGTCGTGATGACTGGTCACACTGGGACGTTTACACGAGTCAAAGGTCAAATTCAGTGTTCAGACCTTCATCTCAGCGTGTGTGTGTGTGTGTGTGTGTGTGTGTGTGTGTGTGTGTGTGTGTGTGTGTGTGTGTGTGTGTGTGTGTGTGTGTGTGTGTGTGTGTGTGTGTGTGTGTGTGTGTGTGTGTGTGTGTGTGTGTGTGTGTGTGTGTGTGTGTGTGTGTGTGTGTGTGTGTGTGTGTGTGTGTGTGTGTGTGTGTGTGTGTGTGTGTGTGTGTGTGTGTGTGTGTGTGTGTGTGTGTTAACATGAATCCATCACAGTGAACATCAACTCTAACGTTTCATCATCAGTTAAACTTCTGCTCATCTTCTACATTAGTAAACAAACTGTTGGATATAAAACGTGAGAATGTGATGAAAAATGATCACGTCTTCTTTTACGACCTTCTAGTCTACAAAAAAGATGTCTCTTCCTCTCCCTCCTCTTCTTCCCCCTGATCTCATCCCTCTTCCTCCTCTCCTTCCACCACCTGTCCCTCCTCCTCCTCTCCCTCCTCCTCCTCCTCCTCCTCCTCTCTCTTAGTTTAATCACTGGTCTGAGTAGATTATGTTTCAGCACTGATTTTCTATCTAATCCTCACAAACAGGCCTCAGCGTGGATATCGTTGCGATGTGTTTCAGGTCATTAAAACACGACGTCTCTATCAGTTTGTCCAGCAGAGGGCGCTGACGCTGCTAAATGTCCAGTTTAATAAACCAAGTTAAAGGATCTTTATCGGCTTTAAAAGAATCCTTCTGGGCTGTTAAGACGAGTTCACTGTGATGGAGTCTGTTCAATAGATTTAAAACTATAAAGAAATGAAGTTAAATGTCTGCTTTGAAAAACAAACAGCAGCATTTAAACTGGTTTAAACTGGTTCAATAGACTAAAGGACCGTTACCACTGGTTTAACTACAGCTACTGACTGAACTGTTGTTTCTCCTGGTCGTCGTCATTGTTGTTCTCATTGTGGCCACAAGAGGCCGAAGTTCACTTCAGCTGCTGTGAGGACTTTCTTTCTTTCTCTTGTGGCTGAAATCAGTATTACAACAACAAACAAAGAGAGTTTTTAAGTTCTGGAGTAAAATCCTTTCAGATCGGACCTTTTTATTTTCTGTGTGTCCTCTCAGGGCTTCCGTAGGTTTGGATGAGCGATAGATGACGGAAGGGTTGTTTGTTCAGGAAGGTAATGCTTTGAGATTTGAGTCTAATCCGGTCACACAACTGAAGTTTGGGATGTCTGAGTGACCCTGAATCCACCACGAACGAGAAAAATTATCTAAAATGATCCGTTAGCTTCACTTTGACGCGTGTCAAAATGTCAGTGATTTGTAGTTGTTTGGGTTAAAACATGAAACAAATAATCACGTCTCAGCTAGTCAAAGATTCCAGACTTCATATTTTCCTCCTGATTAGTGAGAATGTAGATAAGAGGTTCTCCAGGTTCTCCAGGTTCTCTCCATGTTGTGTTTTCCTCTGAACCTGAACATTAAGTGCCAAAGGACTCGGCTGTCTGTTGTACAGTTTTACTTTCCTCGTATTCGTTCTAAAGGAAGTTGTATGTGTATATATATATATGTATATTTGCTACCAACTGTTTGTGTACGACTTCAAAGTTAATAAAAATGACGAGATATTTTTAATGAAAGTCTTCGGAGTCGACTGATGTTGAGCATGAATCACCAACGGTAATAAAACAATTCAAGTTATGTTTTAGGAAATAGAATAAGAAGTAAGTTTAAAAGCTATTTTTGTGATTCTGTTTTTAAATGACTTCATTTAAAGGGCCAGCGTGAAGGATGTGGTGACATCTAGTGGTGAGTTAGCAGAATGCGACGAGTCCTCACTGCTGCCTTCAGGACGACAGAACCAGAGTTATTATCAGTTAATCACGATAACTAGTTTATTAAAGGTCAGATTAATCCTCTACTCTATCATAATAATCATTTTATGAGCCGTGTGTTTATTATACGTGTTTATAGAAAAGAAACGAACATTCAGGTTTAAATTAATATCATCCAACAGCTTCTCTGTTATCGTTTCTGATCAATAAGAATATAAACAATACGACGAATAATACAAGTAAAGTTGTATTTAAGAATAATTCAAAGAAAAATAAAGTAAAAATAAATTAAATAAGTAAGAAAAACTACACTCGTGCTCTTTTTAACTTGTTTTAATCGAGCGTTCTCACTTTAAAGTGTCTGAAGCAGATATAAATAAAATTATCTGAATTTATTTCACATTATAAACTGAATATCTTTGGATCTTGGAGACATTTGAAGAAGTCATCTTAAGCTTTTTAAAAACATTTTAAAGACAAAAAAGTGATTTAATAAATAAAATAAAAGATTCATTAAAAATAGTTACAGTGGTAGTATAAAGTATAAAGTATAATACTATTTTACAGGTACGTACGAAATTCTAGTCCAGCTGATAGATATCAGTAATTTAAAATATATTGGCTGCTATTTATTTATTTATTTTAATGACAGAATCATTTTGACATGAACCTTTACATTTGTTATTAAGTAGTTTCAGTGTATAAATACACTTTTTATGTCATAGATCAGTTTGTAAATCACTTTAAACATATTTTTTATTGTTATACACTCTGTACATTTAATCCGTAATTATTACATGTATTGTGTGTAGTGTGCTCCATCAACACGTATTACTGAGACGTGTTATTATTAAACTACATTTGTGTTCATCATTCTTTATTCTTTTAGCTTTATGCATTTTTCAGACTATATTTAATATCTCAGTTTGTTTGGTTAAATAAAAAAACGAGTTTTGTAGAAAAGTATATTTATGTACTTAGTTACTTTCCACCATTGCTCTCACTTTGAACCCACACGCGCTCATGAATTATTCATGAGCTGTCCACGGTAAAAAAAGAAAACGTCTGCAACTTTCCTCCTAGTGCCCATTTCTCCCACCGCCCCTGAACGCAGCAGCAGGCTGACTGTGCTCTGTGAAGATGGCGGACTGTCTACGTGTTCCTCTTCTTCTCCTGCTTTGGATCTTCTGCATCTTGTCGTCTTTGCACCCGATTCGAGGACAAAACAACGCGATCGCTAAACTCGCCGGTAATGCCGATAACGCACCGAATCATCCCGTCGGAGTTCCGCTGATCCCGGGAGGAGCCGCCGGAGAGAAGAGCCTGGTCGCCGGGGCCTCGCTGCAGAAGAGGCGCTCTACCGGCTGGAAGTTGTCCGAGGAGGCGGTGTGCAGGGACGACCTGAGCCGGCTGTGTCCCAAGCATTCGTGGAGCAACAACCTGGCGGTGCTGGAGTGTCTCCAGGACCGGAAAGAGGTACGTTTAGCGACGTATTTCTGCAGGAAGAGAAGAAGAAGCCTGGGTGTTTCCTGCTGGAACAAACCAGCTAACTGGTAGCTGCCAACGTCACGCCAATCCCCGGTCAAAAATACAGTAATTTAAGAGCTATGGTGTCGTATTCAACATGTCGCACACTGTAGAGAAATACTGAACACATATTCAGAGTCACCGGGACCCACTCTTCTATTCGGCATGATGCAATGCACGAATGGCGTTTACTTTCTTTTACAAACTGCAAGTTTATGACTCGTGTCGCTGCATATTTTCTTGTCTTCACACGTCTCATTGTAACAGCGTTACGTTAGAGTAACAGAACAAACTGCTGTATACCACCGATATTAAAGATGTTTCTGTGCAACACGTTTGAGCCGAATTCACCAGAAGACCCAGTTGTTACAGATAAACACTACATTTAGCTCAGTTTGTTGTCAGTGATTCAACAGCGAGCTGTAACTCCGTAAAACAGGCAGTTTATCAGCGAGGTTTGGGACACAGTAAAAGCGACGGTGCACCTGGACTAAGCTAGCTGCTAATTACGTGTTACAATTAGCAACAACATTAGCTAACAGGCAGAACAGAGAGTTCAGAACCTCAACTCACACATTAAGAAGTGTTAAGACACATCGGTGACGTGGAGACTTTAGTAAAACCAGGATAGCTAAGCTGATATTAGCGTAGAGCTAACTGTGTGCTAATGTTGCTATGCTAGCCTCTGGGAGATGTTAGCACAGATAACGTTTCCTTTGATTACACTTCACCTAAAGCCTCTTTCTCTGACTACTAGCTATCCGAACTAGCTACTAGTTGACTGTGTGTGTGTGTTCAACCTGGTTTTAAAGTTGTTCTGTGTCTCAGGTTAAACTGAGGCAGTAAGAACAGTTTAAACACATTTTATTTGCAGACTGTGGTTTTAAACGCTGTGACTTTCCTTCCTCTTCAGCAGCACGAGGAGTCACTGTGGCTCTTTAGTGTCGTGAATGTTCTGACATGTTTAGGCAACACACTACCACAAGATGATGATGACATAAAGATAAGACTCCTGCTCTCAGTAACTGTTTCTAACAAGTGTTAAACATTTGTTTTAAACTCTTAAAACAAATGCAGACACAGAATACAGTTTAAAATCAAATAACATATTAAAAAGGGCGTTCTTTTGGGTGCAGAAGAAACAAGAACGTTTGCTGTCGGGCTGTAACTAATCCTTTAACAGGTTAGTCAATATAGTATCACTAATAGTGGTAAAATGTCCGTCACAGTTTAGTTTTGTTTGGCCAACAGCCCAAACACTTGAATATATTCTCGCTATAACAACAAGCAGGAACCAGTAAAGTTGTGATGATAGCGGTGAACGTGTTGACTCGCCACTCCTTTATATGAAGTACGTTTAGCTGTGAAGAGGTGCTCCCTCTCCTCAGATAACCGTTACCTCTCTTCCTCCTGTAGTGTCTCAGCAGCAGCAGCCGCTGGATGTATTTATCTGAGTCCACAGGCTGTTGTTTGAGAAAGGTGGAGGACGATGACTCATTATTTACTCTCTCCGAGGCTCCATCCACGCTCACACGTTTCCTTTAACACAGAAACCATCTCCGTCCACACGAGTGTTTCGGCATCGTTTGTGAAATGATCCCCGTCCAGATTAAAGCACACGAAGACAAAGGTCACGTGACTCTCCACGTACACGGGGCGTGTGTGTGCCGGTGTAAACAGGAAGTACATTGGTTGCTTAGAGTAATAAAGTATTCTTTAATAATGAAAAGTTGTGTTTGAGCGCTTAAGATCTTCCTCTATGAACTCAAACGTTTTATTTTTCGGACTTAGTTACAGCGCTGCAGGTCTTACACACACACACACACACACACACACACACACACACACACACACACACACACACACACACAACTAATATATTTACAAAATGAACACTTACAAGTCAAAGTTTACTAGCTGATGGATCAATAGATGTGGTCTCTGCTGGTGTCTGAAGTCTGTCCTACTGGAGACATTTATGCTTTTGTTCCTTTACAGTTTCTGTGTGAACTTCACAATAGTTGTGCAGAACAAAATAAGCATTAATAAGAAAAGACGTAGCAGTGTGGACGTGTGGCCTGAGAGGTGTTTCCAAAGCATGTCTGCAGTTGAACTCGTGGTTGTTTCAGGTCACTCTGGGACCTTCTTTAGGCCCGTTCCAGTCTGTGTTGAGAGTTGGTCAACAGCAGCGCTGCAGCCGACGGAGAGAGGTCTCTCTATCTGTGTAAACGCTCCAGCGGGAGCTTACTGCGGCGGAGACAAGCGTTTGCTTTGTGCTCCGTTATCTGCGTACTCAAAATCACAAGTCGGCGTCCCTTCTGGTGCTGAACGTCTTCACCGAACACTCGGGTCTCATTGCCAGCAGCTGCCGGAGAAACGCCAAACAGATTTTAAGAAACAAGCCTTCTGCGTGGTAAAGATACGGACCATTGAAATGTTGACTTCTGAAGATTTCAAGCATTCAAACTGTCCTCTGTAGTCGTCTTGTAGCCTTCTGGTTGGTTTCTCCACATTTGACTCATGAAAGTGAGCAGCAGAGATCAGATGATTACAGAAAATGAATCTGCAAATGTGAGGATTTGCTGCTTTTCTCTGTTTTTTACGTCGTCGTTGTAAATGGAATATTATTTTCGGGTTCAGTTGGACTGTTGAGACAAAACTACCACCTGCAGTAGAACTGAACTGTCAATTATGTTAACGATTGTTTGTTACATGTTGGTTTGCTACTGTACTCGTTACTTGTTACAGTAGTTATTATTCTTAGAACAAATGCAGATCATTACACGTCTTGTGTGTTTACGGTGTGTCGACATGAACGCTGCTCCTCTCAGTGAAGCAGGTTTTAGTGTTTTGGGTGTGACGTCTCTCTGCAGACGTCCACCTCGTCCGTCCTCGGTCGCTGCTCTCAAGGTCTCAGATTAAAGAGCTGCTTTTAGACTCGTAGCATTTTTGTGTGTCTCCGGCCTTCCTGCTGGTTTGCTGTGGTTTTGTGTACGTGGTGCGGAGCCTCCAGAGAGGAGGAGGAGGAGGAGGTTCTGGAGGTTGAAGGTTTTCACTCTGACCCGTCAGCCGTGTGACGCCTCCGTGAGTCCGTCTCCGTCTCAGCCTCCCAGGTTTTGTTTAATTGGCAATTAGCGCGTTAATGCTGCAGGACGTTCACTGTGGAACGGCAGACTTGTTGCTCTGTTTTCAGCTGCTTTTGCTGTTGAGCAACACGAGAGATGAAACCCTCAAACCCGGGCAGCGTCGGCCTCTGTAGAAGCTTTGTTGATGTCATGTTGAAGCAGGAAACACAAACTGTCGCCAAAAACGTTTAAAACACCATTGTCTAAGACGGAGCATTACGATTCCCTTTCCCTGGAACTGAAACACTCCAGAGACGACCGAGTACATTGTCTTCTGTGTCTTTTACTAATATACAATGTACTTTACAGAGTACTGTGTCCTCGTGATGAAGTAAACACTTCAGCGTCTCTGAATCCCTGAAGTACGCTGTCGTTGTCCTAAACAAAGACTTTCATGTCACCGTTCATCACAGCCAGAAGCTGTAAAAAATGTCATTATCGTCACATTTTCATCTTTCCAACGGTCCTTGAACACATCATGTGCGACAAACGCTTCTGTCAGAAAATAAACCGAATCAAAGCTTAAACTTGTGAGTGAGTTTTCTGCAGGATTTCAGTTTGTTGAGAAGTCCGAGTCGCAGGTTTGTTTTCTGTCTTTCTTTCCATGTCGTCAGCGGTGCTGAAAACGCACAAACATCTGTCACAACATCTGTCACACACCTGACCCGAACGCTGCCCGGCCCAGATGTGTGGAGGCAAATAAAACGCACACCGTGTGCAGAGACTCGGGTTAAAGTGCTGACTCGAGTCGTCCATGTTTATTTTGTATTCTTTTGATCAGCTGGTTGAGAACAGAGGCGATGCGCTGCCTTTTCTCTTGCTTCTTGTCATCTGTGGCTCTTCTTTCCGCTCCGTGATCTTTGTGTCGGACCACCTCTTCCCTCCTGAAGCTTTAAATTTACTTTTGAATGTATTTAAATGCGACTAACCTTCAACATACTGCCAACTTTCTCAGTCACTAGCGGCCCTGATTAAAAAAAACAACGGTAACCTTCAAGAGATCACCTTGGTCTCTCTCACTCACTCACTCTCTCTCTCTCTCTCTCACTCACTCACTCTCTCACTCACTCACACACGTCGGTTGTTCCCAAGACGAAACATTAATGGGAGCTGATTAAGTTTCATATTTATCTGCTTCTCTTAAATGAGACGGCCGTCTTCACAAACAGATCTGTAAATGTTTCAGTGTGAAGTATGTGAGGGTGTGTCTGAATCCTCCCATTGTGTTGGATTACATCTCCAACAGCTGCTCACAGTTTGACACACATGCAACAGTTGGATTAATGCAACAGTCTGTATCTGATTCACCTGAACACTTCATACCCTTTTGCTACATAATCTGTTATTTTTCCAGTTTTCATCTGTTTTTCAGAGGCTGGTTTCATCATCAACCCTCTGAACCCCAAAACCCCAACTACACTGTTTATCACAGCCAGAAGCTTTAAAAACAGTCATTATCATCTGATTTTCATCATAAAAAACGCCTTAAAACTGCGTTGTGTTCTGAGGGTTACATCAGCAGAAGTTCTGGGCTCTCAGAATCCTCTGACGGAGCCGGACAGACGCCCACGTGAGTCACTCTGTGCTCTGCAGCCGCGGTGGTCCAGAGGTGGACTGAGCGCGTGCAGAGGCGGGGTTTCTCCCCGCGGGGCCAGAAGCACAGAAAAATAAAACAAAAGGCCTTTTTGCTGTCTGATCGGCGTCAGACTGACCGGCTCCGTCCACACTCACTGTGTTGACTTGGCAAAAAAATACAAAAAACATGATGCTGCGTTCAGGTGCGCGTTGGAAAGCACTGGAATTACAGCTTTAGCCCTCATCAACAACAACAATATACAAATCACTGTGGCCCATAGATAAGAGTGTCTATACAGGGAACAACAAGCAGGACGAGCTGCTAATTAAACAACACACAGAAGACTCCTGAAATATTCAGATATGTACTTAATAAAATAATAAAGGCTCTATCTGAACTCTCGGGTCATTTCTCCTGAACCATTTATTTATTTTATTTCCCCTCAGTCGACCACTGAGTCAGCTCTGTGCTGTTTATAACACCCTCAGTATGAAGCAGGCTGAGACGCATTCACTGTCTGTGTGAAGAGCTTTTGTGACACTTGTGTGTAAAGTATACTGCAAACAGAACACATGAATATTCACTCACACACACACACATACAGATGGCCTATTTCTGGCCCGTGGTCTGGCTGCCATGTGGTAAACAGTCAGAAACTCTTGGACCATCTGCAGAGTTGTGACACACACACACACACACACAGTCAGTCATTCCTCCATTGGGAATACAGCAGTGATTTGGTTGCTCTGGTTAAGGGGGGGGGGGGGGGGCAATTGGTCAGCAGGCATTTTGACTTCCTGTCTCGACCAACAGCAAACAGACGGGTTACCTCAGGTCAACGCAGCACAGCAGGAAAATAAGGAGTCAGCGTTTCCTACTCCGGTTCTGAAAAGTGAAGTCGTTGCTTCATGTGTTAAAGCTGCATTCTCTCTAGTGTCCACCAGGGGGCGACTCCTCTGGTTGTATAGAAGTCTATGAGAAAATGACTCTACTTCTCTCTTGATTTATTACCTCAGTAAACATTGTAAACATGAGTTTATGGTCTCAATCTCTAGTTTCAAGTCTTCTTCAATACAGCATGATGTTCATTTAGTACATTATGGTCCATTTAGAGTCAAACAGACCATAAAGCAGGGGATGCTTTAGGGGCGGGGCTACACGGTGATTGACAGGTCTCTACCAGAGACGTATACGGCGTCTCTACGTCACTCCTCCTCAGTCCAGATATGGTCACTTCCTGTTCACTGGTTGCAAAATACAACATGGCGGCGGCCGTAATCCAAGATGGTGAGGGTGAAAAAACCAGTGAGTGACGTCACGATGACGACGTTGTCTTCTTATATAGAGTCTGTGGTCCGACTGAGGGCTGCATCTCTTTCTAAAGGTTTCTAAACGGTTTATGATCCTGGTAGTTGGTCCTCTGCCTCTAAGAATCTATTTTATCTGTTTCTTAGTCACGTCCTTGTGTTTGAAGGCCTTTTAAATGAGGCAGGTTTAACCATAATGTCTGCACTGCTGCTAGACTCAACAACAGGCGCCTGAACGCACCGTTACACTACAGACAAGCTTGCAATGGATTATGGGATGCACTGGCTGTGTCCTCCAACTTTACATTCCTGCACATTTCTTACAGCCTTGAGGAACGGCAGTGTGGTACGTTTAATCTGGAATGAGAGCCGAATCGCATTCACTGCCCTTAAAGAATCTCTGGAGAAAGTTCTCTCCGATGTATTCTCTCTAACGTCTCCTTTCTCTCCTTCTTTTTCAGGAAACTGAGATTGCAACCGAATGTAACCATGTAAGTATCTTCCCTTCCCTAAAACACCACTTCCCAGCATGCACCATGTTTGCACTGCAATTCCACGTAGTGTATGTTGAGCATTAAAGCACAGAGGAAGACGAGGAGTTTAGTACCTACATTCACTCAAACAACCAAAATATATATTGATCCAGACTAGGGCTGCACCTAACGATTATTTTAATAATCTATTAATCTGTCGATAATTTTTTCGATGAATCGGATAAAAAAACAAAAAAGCATTAATTTCCCAAGTCATCAAAACTCATCAAACCCGACAATCAGGAATGAACAGCCTCACGTGACTGAATGAAATTATGATGAATGATGTAAAAAGTATTTTGTCTCTCAGTTCTCTCTCTCTATATCGATATAGATATATAGATATATATATATATCTATATATCTATAAAGGGTTTAGTCTCTCCAGCTCGCTCTGATTTTAATTGTTTCGTAATAAAGTTATTGAGGGAAATATCAGATCATGAAAACACAAATCTTTCTAATAAATGAAGAAAGTTGTTTGTGGTCCTTTTGTTGTTCAGACTACAATGAACAATATTTAAGCCAGATGTTGAATCAGAAAACTAATCAAATATAAACTAGAGTTTATTCTGTGATCTGTCTTCACTGTTTACATGTTGAAAACAATCTCATCAGTCCGATCGGCTGCAGCGTCCAATCACATCACAGATGAACAATGAGGGGGCGTGTCGGCCGTTAAAACACTTCCTGGAAGTCTGTTCTCGCGGGTCCTCGGTCATGGCTCCTCCCTCCTCGATCCTCGCTCCTCAGAGCTCCATTAGAGCTTAGGGACGGCCGTCAATATGGCGGCGCAGAACACCGGCGCAGAACACCGGCGCAGAACACTCGTGTTTCGAGGAGCGAAACGACAGCGAAATGACAATTAAGAGACTTAAGTCTCTTATTTGTCATTTCCTCGATTCCGTTTGAACCGGCTAACCGGAAGTTAAAGATTCAAGCGAGGACCGCTTCCGGTTGAAACCAGAAATTGGAAATGACAAATACGAGTCCCGTGTGAGAGGAGAACTTTGAGGAGAAACTTCAGGCCAAAGAGCTGATCCCAGATCAGCCTGACTTCACAATCAGACAGCAGACTAGCGGGAAAGGGAAGCAGCACATGAAGCTTCTATACTAGCTGTACACCAGACAGGTTTGGCTAGCTGGATGACGTCATGCTAATAACTTATTTAGCTTTTTAAAACAACGGGGACAGATCCAGCATGGACAGTTAGGGAGTGAGGGACATGAAGCACCTGTCTGATGAATGGATATATAGTTATAAATATATTATTATATGATCTACATTATTATATTATACTGAATATTATTATATGATATATATATTTATACATATATTATACTGAATCCCGTGAGGGTGACATTAATAAGATGTCCTGACGTATTTATCAAAGTGTTATTTACTGCTTTTTTTCATGTTTGAATAAAGGTTAAATATTTAACTGCAAAGTAGTAATACGTGTTTGATACCTTAATCTGTTTGCATTAAATCATTGTGGGATGTTTGCTGAAATTGATTGGATGTGGCACAGCCCTACCTAGAACATGTTCCACCAGCTCCACTGGTGTGAAATGCTCCCACACCTTGGATGACTGAGGTCGTACTGATTTCTCTGCCTCCGCCATGTGTTTCAGAACATCGTTACGGGTCTCCGGTGGTCTTTCCTCTACCTCCGCTCTGCGCTCAACTCAAACTTTATTTTTTTTTATGCTCAAACATCTCCGCGACTTATTGAGTGGCGTAATAGTCGCGCGACACAACGAATCGATAATGAAATTCGTTGCCAACTCTTTTAATAATCGAATTTTATCGATTCGTTGTTGCCGCCCTAATCCAGACATCTTCTGATTGGGTTAAATCCTAATTCAAGGTCCACTTACTAGCCTTTTCTGGAGCTTTCAACCACATGAGGTACAAGTTCATTAGCTGCTATGATTTCATCCATCTGTCTGTTAGCTTACGTTTAAAGACTCAAAGTTCTCTCTTTAGTCTTTATCTTTAAAAAGAATAGTTTGACAAAACAATCCCAACTCAAGATCCAGCAGCTCGACGGTAGTTTAGACTCTGCTAGTATCTGGATGGTGTGTGTGTGTGTGTGTGAATCCAGATGTTTTATGTATCCTTCCTCCTCCAGCTGCTGTGGAACTACAAGCTGAACCTGACCACCGACCCAAAGTTTGAGTCCGTCGCCGTCGAGGTCTGCAAGACCACCATCTCTGAGGTCAGTCGCTGAAACCGAACCTCTACGGCTAAATTACTTCAGCAAAGAGACCTCGAACTAAACGTCGTGGTTTTAAAACGGATGCTGCTTGTCGTTGTGTGTAGAATAACGGTGCTCCTGTCTGGATTTTCTGGGCCGATCATTGATCGCTGGAATCGATATCTGACCAGTAGCGATCACTGGATCTATTTGAAGCCTTCTGTTTATCGTGTGGTATTATTTATTTATCTAGATCTACTTTTAAAAACATTTATGTTAAGTATTGAAATTAAGAAATTAGTAAGTATGATGGGTTGACCCTCGACTAAGCCCCACCCCCCCCCCCCCCCCGGAGCCCCCACACTGTCACTAACTATACTCACTGAATAAATATCTAATTTTTGGAAAAACATAAAAGTGATTTCAGACAGAAAGGTCTACGATGAGTTTGAAGGATGAATCCAGGATGTCAAACCGTGAAAACAGGTTAAAGAGATAAAGAAGCTAAAGTAAAACATCACCTGGAGATCCAGACAGAAGACGACCAATGAAGGAACAACACTGTTCCTCTTGATTCACTGTTGGTCATTAAAATATATTCAGTATACCGTCAGTAGCTAGCGTAGCATAGAGGTGCTAACGTACTCTGCTAATGTTTTACAAACGTATCTCTCCAGGTAACGAGTATCAGTATTACGAAACGTTCAACCAGAAAGCATTGATGAGTCTACGGAGCTGGACGATGCTACGCTATGATTGGCCAGTATGTGTTCGAGGGGCGGGACTTAGCAACAGAGCATTTGACACATGTTTATTCTCTCTTAGAGACGATCTCTCTCTCATGAGCTCCGTTATAGACAGAGGTCCCTCAGTGCTGCTTTGAAGAAGAAGATCTTTTACACTGAACCAAATGCAGCCGGCATAACGCTCCCAAGTTGTGCTTTTAGATTTTAAGTGTAACGCAACATGTTTGGAACATATTTAGATTCCAGATGAAGATCTGTGTGAAGTGTCTGTATCAGCCTCAGAAGCCCACAAAGCTTCCTGAAGCTGCTTTCTGCTCACAAACCACATCCGCCCACCAGGTCCTATACATCTGATCATCAGTCCTGAACTGTTTTAAATCGCTTCATCGTAGTAATCAAGCAATGAAAACAAAGCATGAGACAAGCAGGTGTTTGTCTTGATGAGGAGTCTTAGTGCTTCTATATTACAGTAGTTATTGCTGCTTACTTACTTTCCTTCATGAATTGTGTGACAGCTCAGCATGCTTGATTTAATAATGTATATGAATGACATTAATGACGAAACAAACGTCTTCACCTCTCAGAACACAAACCAATGAATGAACATTTCAATGGATGTGTTTTTATGGCACATTTACTGCCTGGTTCAGTCTGTGTGTTCTTATCGGCCTTATTACCAGCAGCTGGTATCAGCAGACGAGCTCTGATGAAGCCTCTGTTCACAGCAGACGGACTCCTCTAGAGACCAGCTGGTGAACAAAGAGGAGCATTTAGCAGCTAAAGAGACGCATATTTCCCTCAGGAGTTGGAGGAGGAGACCAAAAACAGCTAAAAGAGAGAGAATACTGGTTTACTGCTTACATTCACCAGGTGACACAAACACACAGACTCCAATGGTTTAATAAGCTTTCTGTGTCGAACATATTCACCATAATATCTTTAATTAGTGATTAATATGTCTGATGTGTGGTTACTGATCGGGGGTTGAATATGTCTGCACACGTGCAGATGAAGTCTGCACTAATTATGTTATAACTAGTGTTGTACTTGTACACACAGATCCAGTGGTGGCTGCCGAGGATGGTTTTCCACTCGTGTGATCCAAACATTTCCAATAACTCCAAAAGTCAAGATTTATTGAAACGAGATAAAAAAAAGTGTGATTTCATGTAATGAAATATTGCGCTTCAGTCCAAAAAACAAAACATTTGCTCTCCCGCGTGCACTCCTGTATTAACGGGGCAATTAAGCAGATCAATCAATTAGTCGATAGATATTGTTTAAGGCTAATTAATCCGTGTTGCACATTACAACATGAGGTTCATTCGGGTTGTTGAAGCCGTCTGTGCTCTTCACTCAGATTAAAGAATGTGCGGTGGAGGAGCTGGGGAAGGGCTACCTGGTGTCCTGTCTGGTGGACCACCGGGGCAACATCAGCGACTACCAGTGCAACCAGTACATCACCAAGATGACCACCATCGTCTTCAGCGACTACCGCCTGATCTGCGGCTTCATGGACAAGTGTCGCGAGGACATCAACACGCTGCGCTGCGGTAGCATCAGCACCGGAGAGAAGGTGAGTCGCAAAATAGAGACGGAGACTCCGACCCGGTACTGTGTTTACGCCGACGCTAGTTATAGTTCTGTTCTGTTCAGGGCCGAGTCATTCTGTTAACCATTAGCTTGATTTCATCACATTATGTTTGTAAGAAGTTTTAAATTCAGCAGATTTAAGCTGGAACAAACGGTTAGTTCTTATAAATAATGATGTATTCTTTGGTTATTAGTTAAAATAACAAATAGGAAGTCTCTGTTTTTGTAATGAACAAAGTATGCGCTGAGTTTAGAGGTGGACGGTTTAATGGATTCAGCAAAAATCAGACCTCTTACAGACACTAGAAGATGGAAAATGTGAGCTATAACTATTCAGTTACAGCTGATTTAACACGTTTCACGTCACGTCTGACAGTTTTTGGGTTTATTTCTTCCTTCAAAAGTGCTCTTAAAAGCCGGTGAACCCTCTAGTTGAGCTGCACGTCGGTGTTCGAGGTGTCGGAACCACTTCCTCTCTGCAGTGACGCTGCATGTGTGTCGATGGCGATAAAGACGGAAGCTCAGTAGGTTCAAACCTCAAAACGGGTCAAAGAAGAAGCTGACTCATCTGGCAGATCCTTCACTAATATATATATAATATATAATAGTGTTTACATTTTTACCAAACACATTTTGTGGTGATCTTAATAAACCAGAAACTGTTCACCGTGTGACTCAGCTGAGAACACACGACTGACAGTGTTGTCAGCTAGCGGAGCGAATCGATCTCGTGTGAACGAGCTGAAACCTCCATAAGCCCGTTAGACACGCGGTTATTATGGGATATCACGCCGGCACAATTAGAACTCGGAGCAAATTATGTATTTGTCAGCGGGGAGCCGAGTCGGGTTCCTTATCGGGGATTTTTTTTTTTTGTCACGACGGCTCGTTTTCAGTGCCGGATTAGACGGAAGCACGTTCACCCACGCTGAGCTCGTCAAAAAAAACCAAGACGTTACTGACGAAGTGATTCATGGAGGGAAAGGAAAACTCACTCTGTGGGATTAGTGCTGCTATAGACGGCACTGTGTGGAGCTGTCGTGTGTACTTTACATCAAAAGCCTTCACCGCTACCTCGATAAGGAAGAGATGACTGTTTCTATTTGAACGCGTTTGTTCTTGACGTCATTCAGCTTAAAGCTACGACGTGCGCCCGATCTATTCGTTAGATTTCTGTTTCAGACGATAGTTGCTGTTGTACCCCAACATGTTTTTATGTGTCGACACTGGAGGATTTGAACAGGAGTCAACCTCCAGTTCTTTAAAGTTCTTCAAAGCTTCACGTGTTAAACCTGCATTCTCTCTAGTGTCCACCAGGGGGCGACTCCTCTGGTTGTATAGAAGTCTATGAGAAAATGACTCTACTTCTCTCTTGATTTATTACCTCAGTAAACATTGTAAACATGAGTTCATGGTCTCAATCTCTAGTTTCAAAATCAAAGATGGCGACGGCCCAATCCCAAGATGGCGATGACTAAAAATGCCGAACTCGAGTCTTCAAAAACCGCCGTCCACAAATCAGTTGGTCACATCACGACTTCGTCCGCTTCTTATTTACAGTCTTGGACTTTTACACATCGCCGTGTTTCCAGGTTTTGGATATTTCTACTCCATAAATGTTTTAAAAGTATTATGAAGCCTTTAGTGTCTCCGGGATACGTTAGCCGCTGTTAGCATAAAACACACCAGTCTTCCCCCCCCAGCTGTCGGGTGGTTGAGTTGCATTGTGGGAGATGTAGGCGCCAGGACAGAGAACAATGTGTGGAATACAAAAAGGTGATATCTCTGATTCTGCTTCATCGATTTTGATCGTTTTCATTTTGAACTGTCCGTCAGTTCGCCTGACTGTCGATAATCCACAGAACAAACGATCATCAGCTTTCTCTGGGACTGTTTTGTACTGAAGAAATGAAACGTGTTCTTCTAGAAGGTAACAAGGACACCGTTTCTAGAACAGATGTTTTTCACTCTGACGCCTCGTTGTTTGCCGTGCAGGACGTCCACTCTCAGGGCGAGGTGATCGCCTGTCTGGAGAAAGGTCTGGTGCGGGAGGCCGAGGAGCAGCCGGGGGCGCACCCCATCAAGGACGAGTGTAAGAAGTCCATCATGAGGGTCGCCGAGCTCTCCTCGGACGACTTCCACCTGGACCGGTACCTCTACTTCTCCTGCCGCGAAGACCGGGAGCGCTTCTGTGAAAAGGTGATCAACGGATCCACGAAGCGTCTTCTAGTGAGAGATCCAGAGTTACAGCCGAGAGATCCAGAGTTACAGCCGAGAGATCCAGAGTTACAGCCGAGAGATCCAGAGTTACAGCCGAGAGATCCAGAGTTACAGCCGAGAGATCCAGAGTTACAGCCGAGAGATCCAGAGTTACAGCCGAGAGATCCAGAGTTACAGCCGAGAGATCCAGAGTTACAGCCGAGAGATCCAGAGTTACAGCCGAGAGATCCAGAGTTACAGCCCAGAGATCCAGAGTTACAGCCCAGAGATCCAGAGTTACAGCCCAGAGATCCAGAGTTACAGCCCAGAGATCCAGAGTTACAGCCGAGAGATCCAGAGTTACAGCCGAGAGATCCAGAGTTACAGCCGAGAGATCCAGAGTTACAGCCGTCATCACGTCCATCTTATAGAATGACTCTTAAACCAAGACCTTTTTAGACTTTTTGTAATATTCATCTGGTGTTTAAATTGAGAGACGTGTCAGTTTTATCAGCTTTGGTTTCATTATTTTGGTCTTTAAATTGGACCCAAGTACAGTTCTCAGGCTTAAAAACCTGCAGGTATCCTGAGACACACCTGTATAACTGTGACACGTCCCATTTATATCAGTTATAGAAGAGTCCTTAATTATTAACGATGCAGGCAGTAACTTAGAAGGCTTTAGCTTCTATGCTGGTGCCTCCATAAGGTGGAGGAAGCTTCATATTGAGGCGGTTTCCTTCATGAATAACATTCTTCTGTTTATGGACTGTGTGTTTATTGATTTTATATTATTTATTTTAACAGACTCTGGCCGGAGAGGGACGAGTTTACAAATGTCTTTTCAATCACAAGTTTGAGGAGGCGATGACTGAGAGGGTGAGTGTTTGATAAACTGAGCTAAGAGGAAAACTACCACCACACACGTTGAACCTCTTTGTCCTCTCTTTGCGTCCTCAGTGCCGCGAGGCGTTGACCACCAGGCAGAAGCTGATCGCTCAGGACTACAAGGTGAGCTACTCGCTGGCCAAAGCCTGCAAGTCGGACCTGAGGAAGTACCACTGCAGCGCCGACAGCAACGTGCCCCGAGCCCGAGAAGCTCGCCTCTCCTACCTGCTGCTGTGTCTGGAGTCGGCTGTTCACCGAGGTCAGTCGCACGGCGAGGTCGCAAAGATGCAGAATAAAGTATCTGTAAATCCACAGTTCAGTCTGCATCATTTTAAAAAACACCGTAATAAGAAGCAACTTTAAAAAGTCATCATTGACTCCCATCAACTTCTATCGTCATTCTCTCTAAAACATCCTTTCAGGCCGCGTGGTCAGCGGCGAGTGTCAGGGCGAGATGATGGACTACCGGCGGATGCTGATGGAGGATTTCTCTCTGAGTCCGGAGATCGTGCTGCACTGCCGGAGCGAGATCGAGGGCCACTGCTCCGGTCTGCACCGCAAAGGACGCACGCTGCACTGCCTGATGAGGGTCGGCCGAGGAGACATGGGCTCCATCGACCCCAACTGTCAGAGGGCGGTGAGTCGACGTTCATGTTGATACAAAATGATTTGTCAACGTCATGTTTCTGAACAGACTCCCAGTTCTTGACACCAGTGAGGGGAGCTTCCAGCTCGTGGGGTTGATGTCGTTGTTGTTTTGCGTCTTCAGCTCCAGACTCTGATCCAGGAAGCCGACCCCGGAGCCGACTACCGCATCGACCGAGCGCTCAACGAGGCCTGCGAGTCCGTCATCCAGACCGCCTGCAAACACATCCGCAGCGGAGACCCCATGTGAGTGGATCACGACCTCCTCGTCCATTCTGTCTCTGATTATTGGAGGACTGGGTTCCTCTGTCATTTACTCCGTCTGCACACATTCTGTTGATGCCAACACGTTACAGAAACAGACTTCAGCTCTGATGTCATTTAACCCTTTTGATGGAGGGAGGGAGGGGTGAGGGAGGTGATGAGGGAGGGAGGGGTGAGGGAGGGGTGGGTGAGGGAGGGGTGAGGATGGAAGTGATGAGGGAGGGAGGAGGGAGGGAGGGAGGGGTGGGTGAGGGAGGGGTGAGGATGGAAGTGATGAGGGAGGGAGGGGGGAGGGAGGGAGGGGTGGGTGAGGGAGGGGTGAGGATGGAAGGGAGGAGGGAGGGAGGAGGGAGGGAGGGAGGTGAGGAGGGGGGTGAGGATGAGGATGGAGGTGAGGAGGGAGGATGGGGGAGGTGAGGAGGGAGGGAGGGAGGTGAGGAGGGGGGTGAGGATGAGGATGGAGGTGAGGAGGGAGGATGGGGGAGGTGAGGAGGGAGGGAGGGAGGTGAGGAGGGGGGTGAGGATGAGGATGGAGGTGAGGAGGGAGGATGGGGGAGGTGAGGAGGGAGGATGGAGGTGAGGAGGGAGGATGGGGGAGGTGAGGAGGGAGGATGGGGGAGGTGAGGAGGGAGGGAGGATGGGAGGGAGGATGGAGGTGAGGATGGAGGTGAGGAGGGAGGAGGGAGGATGGGGGTGAGGAGGGAGGAGGGAAGTGAGGGAGGGTGAGGAGGGAGGATGGAGGTGAGGGAGGGTGAGGAGGGAGGATGGAGGTGAGGAGGGAGGATGGGGGGAGGATGGAGGTGAGGAGGGAGGATGGGGGGAGGATGGAGGTGAGGAGGGAGGATGGGGGATGGAGGGAGGAGGGAGGATGGAGGTGAGGATGGAGGTGAGGAGGGAGGTGAGGAGGGAGGTGGGGAGGATGGAGGTGAGGAGGGAGGAGGGAGGTTGGGGGATGGAGGTGAGGAGGGAGGAGGGGGGATGGAGGGAGGAGGGAGGATGGAGGTGAGGATGGAGGTGAGGAGGGAGGATGGGGGTGAGGATGGAGGTGAGGATGGAGGGAGGTGAGGAGGGAGGTGAGGAGGGAGGGAGGATGGGGGAGGGAGGATGGAGGTGAGGAGGGAGGGAGGTGAGGAGGGAGGTGAGGAGGGAGGTGAGGAGGGAGGTGAGGAGGGAGGAGGGAGGGATGGAGGTGAGGAGGGAGGGAGGATGGGGGAGGAAGGATGGAGGTGAGGAGGGAGGGAGGTGAGGAGGGAGGTGAGGATGGAGAAAGAATGAAACTACAGATTGTATTTGTTTTACTAGAAGCTGACCGATGAAGGCGTTCATAAGTAGAATAACGATGATCCTTCACATCACAGGACATGTTGTTGTATAGTTTTCATTTCAATACTGAAGCTTTCTGATTGAAGACTTAAATACAAACAAATCACATTCTGGAGTCTGAAAATGAAACATTGAAAGACGAGAGAAGACGTAAGAATACGTTTTTCTACACAAAGTTCACAACTTTTAAAAACCGTTAAAAGCTGTTTTAACCTGAATGTTTGTCCTCTCAGTGCTGTAGTCACCACCCTGGATATCATTTAAAACAGGAAGTTTAATAGATGAACACGGCTCATTTATTCACGTTTTCTTATGAAGTGATCGTACGAGAGCTGTCACACTCCAGCTTTAGTTTAGTTAAAATCACTTGAACGTAAACGGATTCCAGTACTTCTTCTTTGTATTCACCATCATGTCATACGATTGTATTAATACTGTTCATATTTAATCAGAGAAACGGACACAATGCACGTTGTTTATTCATCATCTGGTTACTTCAAACGGTCTATTCGGTTTATTTTAAGCTCGGTTTTGGTTTCTTTTTTTGAAGGAAGCGTTTATCACACATGATGTGTTCAAGGACCGTCGGAAAGATGACAATCTGACGATTATGGCAGTTTTTACAGCTTCTGGCTGTGATGAACGGTGTAGTTTTGGCAATTGTTTAAATAAAAACATGCTTTTCCATCCTGCCGGTGGGTTTTTGGGGTTCAGAGGGTTGATTACGAAATATTCAACAAAAGTGAGTTTTCATATAGTCTGTTAGAATAGAACCGAACCTGATGACCTGCTTTTTCTTTTAAAAGCATGCAGTGACTTAGAAGTGAAAGGATGTGCTCCTCCTGTGAGTCTGCATAGTATTTACATTATATATGAGTTGTGATTTATGGTAATAATCTCTCATTTACACCTTTTTATTCACTGGTGCAAAGACACAGAGTTCATTTTCATTTCATCTGATTCAAAGAAACTGCAATTGTTCAACTTTCTGTAGAAAGATTAGATTTGTAGCTTCTCAGTTTAAATGCTCATGAAAGGAAAAAGTTCTGCATGTTTGAAATGTGTCAGAATACCAGATGAGTTTAATAAATGCGTGACGGCTGTGTTTGTGTGCTGCTGCAGGATCCTGTCGTGTCTGATGGAGCATCTGTACACGGAGAAGATGGTGGAGGACTGTGAGCACAGACTGCTGGAGCTGCAGTACTTTATCGCCAGAGACTGGAAGTAAGTCCAAAATATAAAATATCTAACAAAGCTTCATTGGACGACTTTCTTTAACAACCGTTTCTCTATTCGATGAGCTTCATGTTCCTCACGGCTGAAGCAGAGATCGAGCTGCATGTAACGTTTATGTTACGGTCGGGTTGAAAGTGTTGACTCACCGTTGACTTCGTAACTCCTCCCCCCCCGCGTTGTCGCCCAGGTTGGATCCCATCTTGTATAAGAAGTGTCAGGGCGATGCCGCCCGGCTCTGCCACACCCACGGCTGGAACGAGACCAGCGAGATGATGCCGCCCGGCGCCATCTTCTCCTGCCTGTACCGCCACGCCTACCGCTCGGTGGAGCAGGGACGGAGGGTGAGTCTGTCCACGCAGCATCGTTTCACACAGAGTGCATTCAACATGTCTGCTGCTGTGGGTTCTTTTAACTTTGAACAGTTTAGCTCGGCTCCATCACACTCGAGTCGTGGACAAAATGTGTATTTTCTAGATACTTTGAAGAGATCTGGATGGCCAGTCTGTACAGGGCCTTTACGCTCTCTAATTGATGAGTCGTTGGTATTTTACAACCTTTTTCTAATGTTTCTGTGTCTAAGTGAGGAACAGTTTCTTAACATTGGTCCAGTGTTGAAGGAGAAGGCTGCAGGCTGCAATGTAATCGGTGGAGCTCCTCACCGCCATTTACTTCCACTAAAAGTGATTATTAGTGTCGGACGACATTATGGAAAGAACCCGACAGAGAAATACAACCGTCTTCTTTCACCTTTTGCTCGTCTGTTTGTTGTGCGTCTCGCTCTGAGAAGTCTCGTTCTGGAGATTTCGATCCACATCTAAATATTCAGCCGTGACATTTAAAACCTTTTAGACGACACTGAGCTACACTCTGACTCCGGCTCTCTCACTTTGTTCTCTCAGGTTTTTCAGAACGAGACTTCTCCTTGAGCGAGACTTGGTTAGACAAAATAACAAACAGCAAAATGATTTATTTCTCTGTAGGCTTCTTTCCATAATGTTGTCATCCACTGATAATAATCCGAGTCTGTTAGTGGCAACAACAAGCATTTTTTTAGACGTAAATGACGCAAAGTTTCCCCAAAAGATCACATTCCAGCCCGTTTACCGGCTGCTGTCTGCAGCGCTCTCCTTCAAAACTGTAGTCTCGTTAGACACTTAGACACTGGAACACTACAAAGAAGGTTGAAAAGCTTCTTTTTTTTAAAGTGTTGATCCAAGTTTCTAGACTTTTCATGCTTTTCGTACACACTGAGTCACATTGGAGCAGCCAAATGTGCAAAACTGACTAAAAACACATTTGCAGTAAATAAACAGGAAGTCTGTGAACGTTCTCACTGACCAGAGAATGTTCTCGTAGCTCCTCAGTGGGGAGTCTGAAGCAGGAAACCAGGGTTCGACTGTGAGTACGTCGTGCTGCTGAACTGATGATGATGATGATGATGATGATCACAGGAAACTGGACTTTCCTGTCATGATGACTGGTGGTTTTAATTCTTATCTATCGGTGCATGTGGGAGCTGATTCTAAAGAGTAATTGTGTGAAAATGTGACGCTGAACTGTGACGTGAAGAATCGATGCAGATCTCCAATTATGGTCAAAAACGTGGTTATGATGATGAATCAACTGGAGCGAAATTAAGTTCTTGATTTAAACAAATCAATGTGTTGGCCGTCCTTAAAGTGATACTCCACTCCGATATGTTGTAACCCTGCAAGGAGTCACTACGTTGAGTTTCTAGAACAACGTATGGAGAAGATTTCCCACGTTTATACTCGTGCTCTCCTCGAGGCTCTGAAGCTCGACTGGAAATAAAGTATTCATCTGTCACCTGGTGAAATAACGACAATCATTCTCTTTTACTTCATGTCCGCTTCCACTACGGAAGGTTCATGAATATCTTAATAAACCTACTTACACATCACTTTTCATGAACACTAATAAGAGTGGAGTATCAGTTTGAGGCCTCCAACAACAGAAGTGAAGTGGTTTCTTCTTCTAACCTGACGTGGTCCCCCCCCCTGCAGCTCTCCAGGGACTGTAAGGTGGAGGTGCAGAGGATCCTCCACCAGAGGGCGCTGGACGTGAAGCTGGACCCGGAGCTCCAGAGACGATGCATGACCGACCTGGGGAAGTGGTGCAGCGAGAAGACGGAGGCCGGGCAGGAGCTGGAGTGTCTGCAGGACCACCTGGAGGACCTGGTGTCCGACTGCAGGGACGTGGTGGGGAACCTGACGGAGCTGGAGTCTGAGGTACTGCTGCTGCTACCCATAATGCAACACTCTGGAGCAGGTTCAGGAGGCCTGGTGTAATAATCTGCTCCAAGTTGAATCTAAATGCAAAGTTTCTCTACACAACTGATTAATGGAGCGAGTGGGACCTCCAGACTGTGAACCAGTCTCTCTCTCCTGGTGGAGTGAGAGCACTTTAACCAGAAGTCTGGTCTCTCTCCATCTCTTTGTGTCCTCAGGATATTCAGATGGAGGCTCTGCTGATGCAGGCGTGTGAACCCGTCGTCCAGACCTACTGCCATGTGAGTCTGAAGGGTTAACTCTGTGAATCCAGTTTGAACTGATCAACGACTCCAAACGTCAAAATCTATTGAAGAAATATGGATGTTATCATTTACAAAATTCACAACATGTTTCTATCTAACGAAATATTCTCTGTCTCTCTCTTCCTCTCTGTCTGTCTGTCTCTGTCTCTCTCTCTCTCTCTCTCCCCTCTCTCTCCCTCTCTCTCCCCCTCCCCCCCCCCCCCTCTCTCTCTCAGGAGGTAGCAGATAACCAGATCAACAGTGGTGACCTGATGGAGTGTTTGGTTCAGAACAAGCACCAGAAGGAGATGAATGAGAAGTGTTCTGTCGGAGTGACTCACTTCCAGCTGGTGAGCAGACGGATCACAATGTGTCGTCGTGATGTTTTCTATCTCCACTGACCTGCATCAGGACCGATGAACCCGATGCATCATATCAAACATGAAGCTTGTGTTCGTTCTGCTGGTTTATCTCGTTGAGTTCTCAGAGACGTGCTCTGCGTGTTTCCTGCTGAGTCATCGCTAACGAGCTGCTCTGTCCGTCTACAGATTCAGATCAAAGATTTCCGTTTCTCCTACAAGTTCAAGACGGCCTGCAAGGAGGACGTCCTCAAGCTGTGTCCCAACATCAAGAAGAAGTAAGACGCTCCACTAGACTCTGACCATCACATGTGGAACAGAAGGTTCACTTCCTGTCTGTTCTACGTGGACCTTTGGGAACAACATCGTGTGACTGAATATTCTGAGACTGCAGAAACATTGTAGCAGAGTTCTATGTGTTCAGGTTATTTTTGGAACACGTTTAATAAATACTGTCTCTTCAACGAGAAGAATCTGTTGAATCCACAGCTGAGAGGAGGAGAAGAATCTGACATGAACGAGTGTTGACCTCTGAACTCTCTGTGTACCTCCCCTCCCTCAGGGTGGACGTGGTGATCTGTCTCAGCACCACGGTGAGGAACGACACCCTGCAGGATGTCAAGGAGCACCGGGTGTCCATCAAGTGTCGTAAACAGCTGCGGGTGGAGGAGGTGGAGATGGTACGTTCTGACACGTCTGATTGGCTCAGAGCCTCACTGTCACTCAGTCAGCAGCTCAGAGACAACACAACCTGTTGTTACACATCTTTACTCTTCTTCTCTTGAGAGGTTTCCTTTAAGCCGGTCTGAGTTTCTTCTTCTCCTGCAGATCTGTAAATCCTCTAAACTCTCTTTCTCTCTCAGTCGGAGGACATCCGTCTGGAGCCGGAGTTGTACGACTCCTGTAAGCAGGACATCAACCGACTGTGTCAGAACGTGGCCTTCGGCAACGCACAGGTCAGAGGCTACACACACACACACACACACACACACACACACACACACACACACACACACACACACACACACTCTCCTTAATAAACTGAAGGTGTGTGGTACTATGTGGTTCATTCACTCGTCATATATTTCTTTGCAAACAAGACTTTATTGTGTGCAAGAATGTAGACTTTGTCTCTGTCTCTGTAGGTGATCGAGTGTCTGAAGGAGAACAAGCGTCAGCTGACTCAGCGTTGCCACCAGCGGATCTTCAAGCTGCAGGAGGTGGAGATGGTTGATCCTGAGCTGGACTACCAGCTGATGAGAGTCTGCAAGCACATGATCAGGGTAGGCCAGTAAAACCGGCACCACGTGATCGGGGTAGGCCAGTAAAACCGGCACCACGTGATCGGGGTAGGCCAGTAAAACCAGCACCACGTGATCGGGGTAGGCCAGTAAAACCGGCACCACGTGATCGGGGTAGGCCAGTAAAACCGGCACCACGTGATCGGGGTAGGCCAGTAAAACCGGCACCACGTGATCGGGGTAGGCCAGTAAAACCAGCACCACGTGATCGGGGTAGGCCAGTGAAACCTGCACCACGTGATCGGGGTAGGCCAGTAAAACCTGCACCACGTGATCGGGGTAGGCCAGTGAAACCTGCACCACGTGATCGGGGTAGGCCAGTGAAACCTGCACCACGTGATCGGGGTAGGCCAGTAAAACCTGCACCACGTGATCGGGGTAGGCCAGTAAAACCTGCACCACGTGATCGGGGTAGGCCAGTAAAACCAGCAGCACGTGATCGGGGTAGGCCAGTAAAACCAGCAGCACGTGATCGGGGTAGGCCAGTAAAACCAGCACCACGTGATCGGGGTAGGCCAGTAAAACCGGCACCACGTGATCGGGGTAGGCCAGTAAAACAGTTCGTGTTAGTCAGCCAATAGCTAGCATTAGCGTTAGCTCGCTGTCACATGCCGGTGGTCTTTCCTTCAACATTGTGGATGTCTCTGTATCCATTAGGGGTGTAACGGTTCACAAAATCCACGGTTCGGTTCGGTACGGTACAGTGGAGCCACGGTTCGGTACGTTTTCGGTACGTTTCGGTACGTTTTCAATACAGTAGAAAACTATAAATGCCAGAGAAACGTACTTGATTTTAAAATATATTTATTCATTAAAACTAACATCATAAAGTTATTCTTTGAACAATGATGGAACTATACCTGAGTGACCCATCTTCTGGGGTGTCTTCTTAGCAGCGTGTAAAATAAAAACAGTTTCTTATGAAAACTAAAATGTAGCATTGTTTGCTGTAGTTATAAACAAATAAAAGAAACAATCCTGTTTTATATGGAACTATGTGTGTGTGTGTTTCTACTCAATGTTTAAGTTTTTTTTCAGAAAGATGAGAATGTCTATATATATATATAATGTATATATACACTATATTTATCCCTTTATGGGGGACATTTTTCTCTGCATTTGACCCATCCCTGTATATAGGGAGCAGTGGGCTGCCAATGACAGGCGCCCGGGGAGCTAGGGGTACAGTGTCTTGCTCAGGGACACTTCGACACATGACACGGCCCAGTCAAGGATTGAACCTTCGACCTTGCGGTTACCAGACAACCCTCTTAACCCAGGGAGCCACGGTCGCCCCCTAAAAAAAAAAAAAAAAAAAAAAAAAAAAAAAAAAAAAAAAAAAAAAAATGAATACAAAAAAAAAATAACGTATGAACGGTTCGTTCGGTTCGTCATGCGTACCGAACCGTGAGCCTCGTACCGAACGGTTCAATACGAATACGCGTATCGTTACACCCCTAGTATCCATGTCTGGGTTCTTTTGGGGAACATTGTTGACTTATCTGCTCACGTTTCCATGTTTCAACACTTAGCTGGCTTACAATAATCAAATCATTTGGACCACTTCACCACAGCTACATAGCGTAACAAAAGAGCAAAATGGCCGCCGTGTGAACAGCAGAAATTCAGAGAAATGTGTTTTTTTTTTTTTTCAGCGGTTCTGTTCGGAGTCGGAGGGAAAGAACGTTCTTCAGTGTCTGAAGCAGAACAAGAACAGCGAGCTGATGGATCCTAAATGCAAACAGATGATCACCAAGAGACAAATCACCCAGAACACAGGTACACACACACACACACACACACACACACACACACACACTCTTGCTTAATTAATACATCAGACATCACGACCACAAGTACAACTGCTGTACCCGTGTGTGTGTGTTTTCTTCCAGACTACAGGCTGAACCCGGTCCTGAGGAAGGCCTGTAAAGCCGACATCCCCAAGTTCTGTCAGCCCATCCTGAACAAGGCGACGGCCGACAGCGAGCTGGAGGGTCAGGTCATCTCCTGCCTCAAGCTCAAATACGCCGACCAGGTGAGACGCGTTGATCGTCTCCGCTGTAAACAACTCGTCCAAGACGCTCCAAATAAAAGACTCCTCGGAGTTGTCCTTGAATTAGCTGTTTTATCTTTCTTACAATAAACATGTGTTACTGTTAATTACAGACCAGTTCATCTTGGACAACTATTTATGATGAAAGATGAAGAAACAATATAATGAACAAATAGCATTCAGAGCTCAAAGCTTGTGCTTGAGAAAGAGACGTGTGTGTGTGTTGAAGATAACAGTTCTTGGAAGTAATTTAAGTCCTAGAAATCTAAATGTGTGTGTTTGTGTGTTTGTGTTGTCACAGCGTTTGTCTCCAGACTGCGAGGCTCAGATCCAGGTCGTCCTGCAGGAGTCGGCTCTGGACTACAGACTGGACCCTCAGCTGCAGATCCACTGCACACAGGAGGTTCATACATTCATGCTTTCTTACACACACACACACACACACACACACCACACACACACACACACACACACACACACACACCACACACACACACACACACACACACACACACTGAAAGCCTTAACGCTCTCAACAAAAAACAATAATTTCTTTAAAGAATTGCCAAAATCACACCGTTTATCTCAGTCAGAAGCTGTTAACTGAAAACTGTCAAACATCACATTTTCATCTTTCCGACGTCCTTGAACACATCATCTGTGACGACGCTTCCTTCAGAAAAAGAAACCGAATCAAAGCTTAAAAGATAATAAAAGCTGAGCAGATCTTTCTTTTTAATGTTAAAGATATAGACCGTGGGGGCTCGGTGCCTTGCTCAGAGGCTCTTGGGCAGCACATTAAACAGCCGTTTTAATGTCTTTCAGATCTCCCGGCTGTGTCCGGAGGAAGCGGCGGCTCAGGAGCAGACGGGGCAGGTGGAGGAGTGTCTGAAGGTCAACCTGCTGAAGATCAAACAGGAAGGATGCAAGAAGGTAAAGAAACCGCTGTGCTGCCTTCACTGACCGCCGAGGAGGGCAGGAAACCACAGCGCCGTCACGTCTCGGGTTTTTAATACACAACCGTTTCCTCAACTGGCATTCACAGAATTCATGATAACTGTTCATAATAATATATGATAATAACTATTAATATTATTAAATTATATAAATGACGATAATGAGAAGTTTCCGTAGAAAATAATCTAATTTTCATCAATTACGAGACATTTTATCAGACTGCAGGGTTTGAAACCTTCTTTTTCTCCTCTTCCTCCTCTTTCTCCTCTTTTTTTCTTCTTCTCCTTCCTCCTCCTCCTGCTCCTGCAGGAGGTGCTGAACATGCTGAAGGAGAGTAAGGCGGACATCTTCGTGGACCCCGTCCTCCACACGGCGTGCGCTCTGGACATCAAACATCAATGTGCAGCCATCCCACCTGGCAGGGGCCGCCGTGAGTCCACAAACAAACAAACAAACAAACACAGGAAGTCAGATATGATTAGTATTGAACTGTAGTCAATAGATTTAAAGTGAAAGTTCATTCTTTTGAATTCTTCTAACATGGATCTTATTGATGATGCTAAAGATGTAAAGTTGATCTTTTTAGATGTTTTAAGTCTTTTCTTCTCTTTATTAACAAACGTTATTTAAAACACAGGTTTGTTTAATTACTTCATCAGCACTAAAATAAAGAGATTTGATAAACTAAATAGCTTCTTACATTCGTCTCTCAAGACAACAAGCGTGTTGAATGTTGCGTTGCTTCCTCAGAGATGTCGTGTCTGATGGAGGCGCTGCAGGACAAACGAGTTCGTCTGCAGCCGGAGTGCAAGAAGAGGCTTCAGGATCGCATCGACATGTGGAGCTACGCTGCAAAGGTACAAAACATCTCTTACATTTAAACAATCGGTTTTCAAATGTGTTACTTTTTAATGAGAATGTACATTTAATGAGCGAGTTCTTTGTATTAACGTCACAAAATGTATTAAAACAAAAAGACGACGACAATAAAATGCTTAAAGATTTTGTCCTCAACGAAACATAAACTGTGTAAGAGCTGCTTTACTTTCTCAATAGTGTGATGAAGAGTTGTGCATCCTTTATTTATTTGAACAATTTGCGCCTTAAATTCTTTGTTTTACAATTTAAATAAATGTTTTAAATAACAAGCGTTTAGTCAGATTCAAGTACACATTTAAATTGGGTGAACAAGTTTAAAAGCTTTTCTTATTTTGAAATTTACTGAATGAGCTATAGAACATCATTTTAAAGGGGTCCTTTATTTTGAAAAAAAATAATTTAAAGGGTGTTTTTATTTTGAAATTGATTAGATAAGCAACAAAAATCAGTTTTATGGGGCTTTTATTTTTCAAAAGTGAACTTTCATTTGAAACTGACTTAATGAGCTGTGCAAAATATACTTTGAATGGGCTTTTACTTTGAAATGGGTGGAATGAGCTTCATAAAATCAGTTTTAAATGGGCTTTTAATTTGAAATTGAGTTAAGCTGTGCAAAATTTGTTAAATGGGGCTTTTATTTTGCTTTAGATACATGAGCTACATAAAATCAGTTATAAACAGGCTTTTAATTTTGAAACTCAGTTATATATATATATATATATATATATATATATATATATATATATATATATATATATATATATATATATATATATAAATATAAAAAAAAAAAAAATCTGACTTAAAGGGGCTTTTATTTTGGAACTGCGTGAAGTACGCTGATGTGAACTCCTCACTTCCTGTCAGGTGGCTCCTGCCGAGGGCTTCTCAGACCTGGCCATGCAGGTGATGACGTCGCCGTCCAAGAACTACATCCTGACTGTGATCGGGGCCGGCGTGGCGCTGCTCTTCATGGTGGGGCTGCTCTGCGGCCGATTCACCAAGCGCGTCACTCAGGAGCTGAAGGACAGGTAGACCCCGCCCCCTCCGGGGTTAGGACACGCCCACGACAAGAGAAACGACCACCGCTAACGAGATCCCTCCCCCCCCCCCCCGTCTCCTCACCCGATTCACCACTTCAACTCCCCTGACCCCCCACTTCATCTACAAACACCCTTTGGCTCTTCTTCTTCATCGCTGGAATGACATTACCCACAATCCTGCAGACGAAAGTCTGCTCGATCAGTGACTCACCTGCTCTTCCTTCCTTTTCATGAGCCCCGCCCACTCTCTCCAGGAGGCCACGCCCCCTGCAGCCTCTTCTTCTTCTCTTCCCGAGCTTCGATAAGGAGCGCAGGGTCCTCGTGTGGTTTTACTCCACACTCACCTGATGTAGATGCAGTATTACTCCGCAGTTGTTTACTTCCTCTCCCCCCCCCCACCCCCCCATTGGCTGTGGGGTAAAGAGAGGGAGGGGGAGGGGCTTGTAAGAATATGAGGTCAAATCATATTCAGTGTAAATGTGTAGAAAGTGGGAAATGCTCATGTATAGAGCAGTTTAATGACTCCAGTATTTCAATGACTACAGTGTGGACGGGTGTGTGTGTGTGTGTGTGAGAGAGAGAGAGAGATTGTGTGTGTGTGTGTGTGTGTGTATGAAACTGTCTTTCTACCACCATATTGTTCTAGTTTGTCGTCCTGCTAAAGGGTTTTCCGGGGGTTGTTTTGGCTCTGGATATCTCTCTTTTTGTTTTTGTGTTGTTGCTGATGTGTTCGTTAGATTTTATCGCCATGGGACTGCCGGGCGGGCGGTGCCAACCAGCCAGCCCTCCACCGAGCCACAGATAGAGACCCAGAGAGGACGGGGGACACATCTCAAACACTCCCAGCCAGCTCGCTCACAATCTCTTCTTCCAGCAGGAAGTACTTGTGGATATTTTTATTTTTGCTTTCTGAAACGGCAGACTGGCTTTTTAAAATGTGTTTTTTTTTTTTTTTTTTTTCGGTCATGAACACACACACAGAGAGCAGCTGTTGGTGTCGAGCTGGTTGGTACAGAGAAGAAGAAAAAACAGATTAAAGAAATAAAAAGATTCTAGATTATTATAGAGATATGAACATTTTTGTGTAAAGATGATACTGGAATCACTGCACATTTTTCTTTTTTTTCTTTTTTTTTATATCTATAAATATATATATATATTGTTTTGTCATAGCCTTATTTATTTGTTTACTAATGGTTAAAGTCTTTTTTTTTTCTATGATTTGAATGTTCTCCGGTTGCCTTTTCTCCAGCGAGCGTCCCTCCTTCCTGTGGGGGGTGGGGGGGGGGGGGGGGGCGAAGGTTCGGCCTCCTCCGGGCATCAACCTGCTCCACAGAGTGACAGTGAACGCCTCTCCGGTGGGCAGACTGAGTTTCTTAGAAGACAGAACAGGCGTCCTGGTCTCTGGTGACGTAATGTGAAAGGTTTTAGAGGCGGAGCGTCGATGTATTTTGAATGTGATGATACTTTGGGGATGACCACTGGTGCGTTCATGCTCCGTCAAACATAATCAGTGATGTGGAATACGAAGACAGAAGAGGGTTCATTTTCACGTTTCTTCATCTGTAGTTAGGTTGTTTTTTTTAAAGGTGCAGTGTGTGAGATTTGGCGACATCTAGTGGTGAGGTTGCAGATTGCAACCAACTGAAACTTCTCCCGCGTTACAAGCGTGTAGAGAACTAGAGTCATTGTTTGGTTTCTCGGTTCTATGCTACTGTAGAAACAAGGCGGCCGGCTCCCTGAAGAGAAAAACATACTTAATATATTAACACTTCTGCCAATAGAGCCCCCTTAAATACTACACACTGTACCTTTAAATGTACCTGTAACCGTTCAACCTAAACCAGGAAATGTGTCTGAAGTTCTTCTTTCTTTGGTTCCAGTTTTAAAAAACGAACCAAATTACAGACGTGAAAGCAAAAACCAAACTTGAACGCGTTGTCTCGTGTACACAAGTCGTCTTTTTGTAGTTTCTTTCTGCTTCGTCACAAGTAAATGATCTTTGATGTGAGAAGCACGCACAAAAACAAAGAGCAGAAGAAAAAAAACTGGACAACAGGGAAAAGTAACAAAATGATTTTAGCTCAAAGGTCTTTTTTTGGAGGAAAGGAGGCGGGACTTAAACTGCATCTCACGGTCTTATTGGGTAGAACGGAGCCGGCTCAGGTGTTTGGTTTCTCTGGATCTGGTGTGTTTCTGCTCAGCCTGCAGTTTGATGCCGGAGGAAGAAGGTGTGACCGTACGTCGGGGGGGGGGGGGTCGGGTTGTTTGTTGAGGTTTCTTTGGTCTCGTTGAGTCTCTCCTCTCCCATCGATCCGATCACGTGTATATGTGTACGATACTGATGACAGACTGTAAAACGAGCAGTTAGCTTGGTTTGTTGTTTCGTCCTGATAACGTTGAACTGCCTTCACTTTTTATTTCTTCATCTGACGTCGGGGTTTTTATCAAAGCGTGCCTACTCGTCGTCCCGCCGAAGGGATCCCGCTGTACAGAACATCCCAGAACCCCCAGCAGCACCCGGCAGAGGAGCACGTGGGCGTGTGTGTGATGGATGACATGTCTTGTGTGTGTGTGTGTGTGTGTGTGTGTGTGTGTGTGTGTGTGTGTGTTGCCCACAGAGTGCGATCTCTGGTTCCTCGCCGTTCTCGTCCCGATCGATGGCGACTAGAACATTTCTTAATTTCTAAGTTTGTGATGATTAAGATCTTTTTTTTGTAAACGATGCTTTGTGTCTGATTTCATTGAACTCCTGATCATCTGATTTAACCCCCCCCCCCCCCCCCCTGTCCACTTTTCTGTCTTTTTGGGGGGTTTCTTTTTGTTCTGTACAGATGAAAATTGGACAGTTTGTTAATAATAATAATAAAGTCTGCAAGGTTTCTATTCTATCGTCCGGTGTGTTCATTTCAAACCCGTCTTCAGGAGATTTGTTCTTGTCAAACGAAGCTCAGACTCAAACCAACAGTGAATGTATTTACTAATCCGTATCGTGTGTCTATCAAAGCCCTTCTGGTGGACCAACATGGGACCTAATGTAGGAAAAGATTGGCTCAGGAGAGGACGGCTGGCTAGTTAGATTGGTCAGTGGGCTAGCGTGACTGTTGTGAAACTAGCTAGCAGAACTTTGTAGTAGTAAGAGTTAAAAGTTTAAAGATACGTAAAAAGTTTTTACGTGACATTACATTTTTAGCGTTGTGGCATGTTTGGCGGTGACAATCCCAATATCTGCTGCCTCTGTCGAGCGGACATTTTCAGCCCCCAAACGTATTCAGGAAATACAACTGGGGAGGCTCGACTGTCTTCACTGGCGTCCATGAATCCAGAAGGACTTCTTACTGGAACTGAACTGCACGGATGTACTGAACAACCGTGAGATTAAACTCTTTGTGAACAAAGAAAGGAGGATGGACTTTGTCTTTAAATAGTGAACAGCAGCTCTGGTAAGTGAACTGTTTTTGTGTTTTTACATCTTCAGTAGCGTTACTACTGTAATCATTTGTCTATGGTGTCGTTTAATGATGTGGTTAATATTGTTCCCTCTGATGTGAATAATATTTGAATGGTGCTCTTCAGTGTGCGGTGCAATGCGTGTTTTAGCGCCACAGTTTTGCTGGAATGTGCAGAGGCCTGTTTAATCGTGTTATTTGGGTTTTATGTTATTCTACCTGCTTTGTTGTCATATAAATATATGTGACTGGTTCTTGTGAGTTTGTTCTTGTCATTGTGTTAATTACATTGATTTTGTCGATATGCATTGTCCGTTAGTGATGAAGCCTCCCGTCATGCTGCGTCAAGAGGTTATTAGGAGGTGGTTCAACTGCAGTAGGACAGCAGTGAAGGCCCAGGTATAAAGTACACGGCCCACCACTGATGTAATCTGCTTCAGCATCAGACTGTGTAGTTATTTATTAAGAGCATTTCCTCATATGAACAGACTGCAGTTTGTGATGAACTCCACTAGAGGGCGTCCTCAGATATCATTTATTCTCTACTAACTAGTAGCACTGGTTTAGTGTTCACATCAGCTGCTCTAACTCAACTCAAACCTTAAATATCACCACATTATTTTACATAACCAACTATCTCAAATGTGATGGGGTGTTGGAGCTCGTCAGCTCAAGTCAGTCTGAGAACAGCTGATGGTGTTTTTAATCACATGATTTGGTGTCATTAGAAACACCATCAGCTGTTTATTCAGCTGTGATATCAAACAAAAACAGAATAACTTAATCAGACACATTGTGACTTTATTTATCCTTTTTTATTTAAAAAGAAAAAGAGAGAAAATCAAATTACTTTTGTCTTATTCATAAACTGTTCTTCAGTAATTTGTGCCAATATGCAACACTTCTTATAATCACAAAATATAAAATATGATTTTGGAACATTTAAGTAACATGCTTCATATTTCTCTGTACAGTTTTTACTGATTTAACAGACTTGATGACAGGTAATGAAGTTATTAGAATACATGAGACTTGAACAAAGAGAGAGGCCGGCCATCTACTGGTGTCGTCCTTCCAAGGCACAGTCAAAAACTAGCTGGTTCGAGTCATAATCAAATGAAAAGATATTTAATAACTACAGAAGCTAAACAGTTGCAAACTGAATCACACTATTAATAACATAATATTCCATGAAATATGAGATCCAATCCGAGCCACCCAACAGGCTGGTATGCCTGCTCGATGGCCCGCAGAAGATCTGACCACCTCCAGAGTTTCAAACCCTTTCCTCCTTGGAAAAGTGTCAGAGTCTCATATTACATATCGATCAGCTCAATGATTGGCTGAAGTCCAATAAGCCCCTCCTTGGCTCTTGACCTGTTGACACCTCACCCAGCCACTTCTTCCAACCCCCGCTCTCAGCACATTCCTCAAACCTGATCACACAGACACTCAAACACACTCCTTGGTTTAAACTCCTACAAGTAAATACACTGTATCACATACTATCCATCACTAGGAATGCTTCAAAACTTAAATTCCTCACAGACTACATTAGTTAATATCAATAAGTGCAGTAAAATGTGTGTGTTTTAGTTGTGTGTAGCAGTGATACAAATCAAAGAAATATTTACAGAAAAACAATGTATCCACTGTACCAATCATATACATGTGTTACATTAAATGAAAGAGCCTCTCTGTAGAAAATCAAGTGTTTGTTCTACTCAGTGTGATTGACAGGAGAGATGATCAGAGGAGCAGAGTTTTTACCATTATTATTAGGACATGGACCAAAGAATGGGTAGAGTTTATCAGTGAAGCAGCAGCCAGTAAAGGAGTAGATAAGAGCTGCAGCATCAACATCAACATCATAAAAGGAGACCAGACCCTCCTCATAATCCACAAACACCCCCACCTTCTGAGGCTGAGACTTCAGAGAGAGAAGGACTCTAGGGTTAGCACCAGCTTTGTACTCATTCTCATTCCTCAACCATATCGTCCAGTAACCATTCTGAGGAGACAGTGTGATGATTCCCTTCCTGTTGATCGACTCTCTGACCACTCCTAAAGTCCAGCCAGTCTTCCCTTTAACCTGAACCTCGTAGTAAAATCTTCCTGAAGAGAAACTCTGCTTTGTTAAGACAATAAGACCAGTATCAAACCTCTCTGGATTGTCTGGAAGATTCTTCTTTACATCACCATGTTTAACTTGTTTTCCATCATCAGACAGGATGAGGTTGGCCTGTGCTGTATCAGGATCAAGTGTCACATCCACTGCATACTGCTGGACCCTCTTCAGCTCGACCTCAGTGAGCAGCTTCTCCATCTGTTTACTGATCGTCTCCTCCAGCTGATTCACAGCTCTCCTCACAGTCCCCTCATGTGGTGGACGGATGCTGACTCCTGTCCAGTTCTTGGTGGGTGGAGCAGTGTTCAGGGTCCTGAAGTTCTGGAGGAGGTGGAGGGGGTCTTCAGAGCGTGAGAGCTGCTCCACCTCAGTGCTTCTCTTCTTCAGCTCAGAGAGTTCCTGTTCCAGCTCTTTGATGAAGCCTTCAGCCTGTTTCTCTGTCTTTCTCTGCTTCTCTTTGATCGTGTCGATGAGCTCGGCCTGGCTTCTCTCAACAGACTCCTTCAGAGCGGTGAAGACCTGAACACCATCTGCTATCTCTCTGTCTGCATCTTCCTCACTGAGCTCTACTGAGTGTTTGATCTCCTGAATCTTAAGTCGTCTCTTCTGGATCATCTGCTGAATTTCAGCCTCCAGCTCAACCTTCTTTCCTTCATATCCTTCTTTCAGAGAAACAACATCATGGTTCTTGTGGTCTGAAATAGTGCAGAGCATGCAGACACAGATCTGGTCGGTCTTACAGAACAGCTCCATCAGTTTATCGTGCTTCGTACACATCCTGCCTTCCAGGTTCTCCACAGGGTCGATCAGCTGATGTCTTTTCAGACCTGATCTTGTCAGATGAGGCTCCAGGTGAGTCTCACAGTAGGAGACCAGACACACCAGGCAGGACTTCAGGGCCTTCAGTTTGGTTCCAGTGCAGACGTCACAGGGAACTTCTCCTGGTTTGGCAGCTTGTTGCTCTGAGCTGCTGCTGCTGGCTTTCTGTTGAGCTGACTGTCTGAACTGAGCAGCCATCTCAGAGATTAAAGTATTGACCTGCAGCTCAGGTCTGGTGTTAAAAACCTCTTTACAGTTTGGACACTGAGTCTGGACATTAACGTTCCAGTGTTCAGTGATACAGGTTTTACAGAAGTTGTGTCCACATGGTATGGCGACTGGATCAGTGAACACATCCAGACAGATGGAGCACAGAAACTGATCTTCAGTCAGCAGACAGCTGGCAGCAGACATATCTACACTCTGAGGACAAAAAGAGTGAAAAACAGAGCTTTTATTAATTTAATAACAGTAAATCTATTAACACAGTAAAAGTCCTGCATTCAAATGAAGTGAAGAGTGAAAGAGAGGCTTCATCAGCACGATGTACTTAAATGTACTTAACGTCAGTTCAAGGTGGAGGTTTAAACTCTAATCAGATGTTGGATAGTTTAATGAATATTAATGCTCATAGTTTAATTGTTATATTTTTTGAGTCAAATCTGAACCTGCAATGTAACAGTAACATTTCCAGGTAAATGTCGTAGTACAACTCATCCGTCTGAAGTAGAAGTACACAGTAAGTAGTATGCGGTTGAGTTCATATTTTCTAAATGTTTACACCTGGTCTGAGCACCTGTCTGGGATGATGTCATGACAACAGGCAGGTTGGAAGAGATGACATCACTATGAGTCACTAACATCATGCATTCATGTCAGTCTCTGTTATGACTGTAGCATTTGACTCTTAGCTGCTTGTTAGTTATTCTAATAATAGAATAAACTAAATACATCAATACAACAATGATAAACCAATCTGATGTCTTCAGCATTGCAGTGAAAACATCCCAACACATCTGGTTCTTGTTTATATCATCTCACCTGAGCCTCTGACCCAAGGTGGTGAATTGAAGTCAGATTGTCTGAATTAAAAGTGATATGATGACGCCTCTCACACATTTAATGTCACTTCATATCACATGTTACTTTGCACGTCTAAACCCTCTTCATCATGAACTCTCAAAGCAGCAGTATTATTAGTGCTGATGAGTCACAACTACTACAATGCTGGTATTCACAGTTAGTGGTTGAATGTGGGCGTGTAGAGGCTGGAAGATGAGGCTGATCAGGTTTTACACGTCCAGTTTTTTTGGCCGTGTGCCATTTCCTGCTTTTGTGCGCACGTACACTTTAAGTATGGATCCTACGCACTTCATAAATGAGACATATTATTACACTACAGTGTTTCCTACCATTGTATTAGGGGGAGCCCCGCCCCCCCTTGAAGGTCGAGTTAATTTAGTTTTCTATATAGCGCCAGATCACAACAGAAGTCATTAAGGTTCCCTTTCCTATAGAACAGGTCTACACCTTGTTCTTTTATTAAACTAAACAGCCTCATATTATTTATCTTATTGACACGACGGCATGTCATTTCTGTCTCTACGTGGTCGCGCGTTTACAATTCTCCTCTGCTCTCTGTAGCGCGCACGGCGGGGTTCCGCCCCGATGCGCGCGCACACACACACCAGCGGACAGAGAGCGCGCTTCGCTAAGTACAGGAAAGAGTCTGTAGAACAGTGTACTCACCAGAGTTTGTCAGAGACTCTGTTGTGTTGTTGAGAAGAAGCTGCTGGATTCAGTTGAATGTTTCTTCAGAGAGAAACAGAGAGACTTGTCTCGACTGCAGCTCTGCTGTCGCTCAGACTAACTTTACTTTCACTTCAGGAGAAGTGACTCAGCAGCTCTCCTTCAGAGTTGCTCCTCCTCTCAGTGAAGCTCTGTGATCGACGTCATGGAAACTTTTTCTTTATTATTCTTTTTTCCTCATTTTCTGTTTTAAATGTTTAATCAGAAATACTGTGTTTGTTTTACGTGTTTTAACTGTTTGTGTGTACCTCGTTTTTGTTTAAATAGAGTTTTAATACAATAATAATATATTTTCCTAAACCTAACTCAGTAGTTTTGTTGCTTAAACATAACTGAGTTGTTTCCTGTGAAGACAGAAGTTTATTTTCTGCAGAAAGACTGCATGTGTATTGGAACCAGTGTATTGGTTTATTTAGTTTGTCCTTTAGTAACACCTCCTAGGGTACATCACAAGTCTCTTAATTGTCATTTCCTCGCTCCTCGCTTGAACCTGAAGTTGTTCTGCTCCTCCATATTGACGGCCGTCCCGAAGCTCTTATTTCTGCTCTGAGGAGTGAGGAGTGAGGAGTGAGGAGTGAGGAGTGAGGAGTGAGGAGTGAGGAGTGAGGAGTGAGGAGTGAGGAGTGAGGAGGAATCTCTGAGGAGACATGAGAGCAGCCTTCCAGGAAGTGTGTTAACGGCAGCATAAAGCAGCACATAATGGAAATATTCAAGTAAAGTACAAGTACCTCACAGTTGTACTTAAGTACAGTACCTGAGTTAGTGTACTTAGTTCCTCTTCATCACCTCTAAGAGCTTGTTTGAGTGTTAAATGTGTGACTAACTCGACCCGTGTGAGGACGTGTTTCTCCTCTTGTCCTGCAGGGGGCGACAGAGAGACATCTGCTCCTCATCTACACCAACGAGCCGAAGACGAAGAAGAACATTTGGACGTTTGGGAGTCAATGGAGCAGACAGCGGTGTTGTGAGCTCGAGAGGAAGGTCTGCTGTTCTCTCTCTACAGAGACACTATTCAGAGAGACTTTAACAGTTAGTATTGAACCTCGTTAAGGCGGTGAAACGTCCTGTGTTTGACGACATGGAGACCACAGCGGTGCTGAATGCGGTTCCTCCGTACGGACATGTTATTACCAGCGAGAAGTGGAGGAACTCGTCCCTCATTCAAGGCTTAAAGGGTTTGTATTCATTATTCATTTCATAAAAACAGCACAAATACCAACTCTTAACGCGTCACGTGAGCTAAAGTTATCTTTTTGTACATGGAGACAACAAACTTGTTCCAAACGTTGCTCACATCCGGGTTACTGACTGTTTACACATGTTGCTGGAGGCCAACCCCGGAAGTCAGAGTCGCACTGGTTCCTCCACAAGCAGCCAATGGGATTCTTTCATTGGATTTCAGATCATTGCAGAAAACGCTTCACTCAGCAGAGATCAGAAGGAAGTGAGCAGGCTCACTCCTTTGCTGCTCCATCGTCACATCTGGAAACAATGATGTTTAATTCATTTCTACCAGCCTGACGAGGCGTTTCAGCTGCAAGCAGAAGATCTTATTGTTGAGTTCACAATGAACCTTTAGCTTTGATGTAGCGCCTCCTCTATTTCTGCTTCACGTTATTTAATGTGTGCTTTATGTGCCTCTAGTATGTGATGTTATTAAAGAAGGTTTATTAGTCTGTCTAATGCTACATGCAGCTCGTCTCTGCAGATTGAAGAACGTCATCATCTCCTCTGCAGTAAGATTAGTAACTCTCAGTCTCTCAGTAGATCAGTTGAAGTCACTAACAGGTGTTTGCTTGTGCTGCAGGTGGCGGTGTGAGGATCCTCTTTGAGGATCAGCTCGCTGTGGCAGATTTCCAGCTGCCCAACAAGAGCTGCATCCTGTACGTGTCCGAGTGCGACGTCATAGCAGGAAACGGCTACAAGAGGAAACTGGTTCGCTACAGAAATGTGAGTTTGATGGAGGAGACGAAGCCGTTTGTTTCTGGTTCTGCCTGATATGAACTGTGCCCCCCCCCCACCACCACCACCACCTGTTCTTACAGAGCAGCAGCAGCAGCTTCCAGGAGCTGGTGCTGCTGGAGAACACCAGACTCAGTGAGCAGTACTTCGCTGCCGTGCAGAAGTTTGTGGTGTTGGACCTCGGCCTGACTCTGCTGCCGGTCGGCGGGCAGACCGAGGCCTCGCAGCTCATCACTCAGATCGTGAGTACTGAAGACTAACACCAGTTTGATTTGTTGCTCGTGTTAAACGTGGTGATTAAACTCACTTTTAGGCTCATTTAGAAAGGAAGGCGTCTGCGTCGGGACCCTGACCGCGGTCCTCCTATCAGTGACCTCTTTTCTACACTTTGTGGTCTAATGCTGATTCTCCTAACCTTCTCCGATGGTCTCCAGGTCCACGGGGAGGGCAGAGAGAACCCCTTCAGGAGGAGGACCTCGTCCCGGCTGTTGGACCCGCCGGTCCTGGCTCTGGTGCAGCATGTCCCCGGGGTGGGCAGGGTCAAAGCTCTGGCCCTGCTGGAGCAGTTCTCCAGCATCCAGCAGCTCTGCAACGCCGCCCCCGCCGAGCTGGAGCCCATCGTGGGTCAGGCTGCAGCTCAGCAGATCCACAGCTTCTTCCACAAACCCACTGCTGCTGGAACCTGAAGGTTCAACTCTGGCTCTGTATTTAACCGGGGAGCTCTGGAGGAAGTGATGCAGATACACGTTGGCTCACATGGACACTAACACTAATCTAACGTTGCATTGTTTCTGCAAGTGTTCAAACATCAAGAAGACAAATGTGTTTGACTCGGCTGGAATGCCTTAGACCGGATAAAACATGGACGAGGTCTCCGTGACGTCACCCAGAGGTTTCTTAAGAACCGTGGTGAAGCTCAAAGTGGGCGGCGCCGGTCGTCGCCATCTTGGCGGTGACGTCACAGCCTAACTCTAAAAGTGGGAGGAGCTGAGGCGGCGCCGGGTGACGCAGCAGAGCAGACAGCTAGCGACCAGTCTGTTTATAAGAAGTGGAGGAAGTTGTCGTGACGTCATCTCTTGTTTTTAAGCCTCGAGTTTGACGTTTTGGTCGTCGCCATCTTGTTTTTTTGTCGCAAACAGAAGTGACCATATTTGGACTGAGGAGGAGTGACGTAGAGTTGTCATGAAGGAGGATGTTAGCTACAGAGACCCAGACTGTGAACATGTTTATTTCTGCTGTAAACTTCATTTTAACATAGAGGTCTATGGGGATTGACTCGCTTTTTGGAGCCTCAAGTGGCCGTTTGAGGAACTGCAGTTTCTGTAACTTCCTCTTTGGCTTCACTTCTCAGTTGCAGGTTGCCGCTTGGGGGAGCAACATTTTAAAGGTATTTCAGTCTGGAGCAACATTGCCGTCCATAGAGCAACGCTGCTAACATGACCTGAAATAGAGTCTGTAGAGATATCTGCTTGTTTTATTATCCACAATAAATAAATATCAGTGATTTGTAGCATCAGTTGTCTCGTTTTTACCTTTTTCTCCAGTGTTGATGTTCCTGCTTTAGTTTAAGTTTTAAACCCACAAGATAAACTTCTTATTGTTTTGTTTTATTCCCTCTCTTGCTTTCTTAATCTAAATTAATTTAAAACTTAAGAGTTCATGAATATAAATGTAGTTAACTTCCACCATTAGTCTGTCAGGAGGTCGTGACAGCTCGATGGACGTACAGCAGGTTGTTAAATGGCTCTTCTTTGATCTCATAGGTTGTTATCTCAACCTGATTTGAATATCTTTATTTATTTTATGAGCTGAAGGGATTCTGTGGAGGTCAGAGTCACCAGAAGTCAGTGTAACAAGCAGAGAACATATCACCAGCTGTCTTTAGCTGATGTAAATCTATCAGATGTAAATGAATGGTGTTAAATGAAGTTCCATGTGTGACACTCGTCAACCACAGGTGTGACTGTGACAGCAGAGTCTCAGTCCGGTCAGTGTTTTCAGAGGCTGCCTGATGGTCCAGACCAACATCTTCAGAGCTGCAGCTCCAGAAGAAAGACTACGAATGGTTCAAAGCTGAATAGTTTCATCTTACGAGGAGTCAAAGAGTTCCTTGTTGGCTGTTGGTTATTCATCGTTGGCGATGGGGCTGTTGCTGTTACTTCAAGTCAAGGTGGTGAAACTTGACTCCTATATATTCAGGAAGGTTGGTGACAAGGTTTGACTTGAAGAAAAGCTCTATCAAAGGTTATTTGTTGCACTTTTTCACATTTCAACTGTTATTTATTGTTGTGAGCTCCACCAAAAACCTTTTCCATATTTAAAAGCTTATGAGATTTAGGGGGCAAATAAATGGAAGTAAAAATAGTATAAAACATTAATTTAAGCCTGGACCTGAAAGGGTTAATAGTAAATCTGTGTTAGCGTATTAGTTTTTTATTTTTACTGTTTATGTTGCAGTTGAGATCAAGTTCTTTCAACTCAAAGGCTGGACGATTAAATATTCAAGTCCTCTCTGTTGCTGCTGTTTAAACTGGTGTGTTGAGGTAATAAGTAGTAAATGTGACGCATCAGAGAAAACATTTAGAGAAAGAACTAATTCATCAGAATCATAAAAAACACCAATGTATACACCGTACATGAGCAATAAGTATTCATTTATTTCATGAAAAGGTTGTTCTACTCGGTGTGATTGACAGGAGAGATGATCCAGAGCCTCATGATCCACAAACAGGTAATGAACTCGTGGTACATTTGAGTCACTTTATGGCTCTAAAATCATTGATAAACGATCATAAACAACAACAGCTGTTAGAAGTTGTTTTTCGGTTTAACTTTTGATAACAGTCACTAGTTTACAAATACACAAACTCTACTGACCGACAACCATCCGATAGTTTTACATTCGGTTTTAATAAATCACCACAATGTGAGGAAAAGCACACAAGACAGCATCCAATTCATAAAATGACGTCAGTAATATCTGACAGAATCCAGATCTTTTTATACACACAACAGTCACAGTTCTGAATTTACTCTCCTGGACTTGTCATGACTTTTTACCTCATTTTTATAAAGATTTGAAGGGTTTGAAGGCGCTGATTTTACTTTTAATAGAAGACAAAGTTTGACTACTTTAGATCGGATCAATTATCTCAGATTATTTGCAACAGTAAGAAGTAAAAAGTACAATATTTACCTCTGAGATGTGAAGGGAAAAGTAGCATAAAGTGGAAATACACAAGTAAATTCCCTCAAAATGTTCCTTAAATACAGTACTTGATTAAATGTGAAATAAAAAGATAAATCAGTTCAAACTTTATTCGTTTTTATTCTGTTGAGGATCAGCAGAGAGGAGGACTTTATGAAATACTAATAACACGATACACAACGTTTCTTCTCTGGTCACAGAAGCTGAATGTTTCATGATCACATTTTGTTGATTCATTTTCTACAAATATGAATAAATAATTCATCTTTTATTGACCCCTAAAAACACACCAGACAGAGATCTCTTGATTTTTCTGTTAATTCAAAAATGATAAAAACTAAAACCCTTAAACACCTTTTATTTAAAATATAAAATAAGTGGTACATGACTTTATCCAATAATGTGTTCCAGTATTCATGTTATTATATATACAATAATCAGATATTAAACACTTTCATTTGGCACCCAGATATTTAAGGAATGTTTAAATGCTTCTTATTCCTGAGTACATTGTTTTTGATGATTCAACAGTCTTGAAGGCAGGTTATCAGTTATTAGAATTAATTAGACTACATTAGATAATATCAATCAGTGGATTAATGTCTGTGTGTTGGAGGAGAAAAACATTTACAGACAAATCAGAATGTGAAGAATCAATAATGTTTACACCGTAAATCACCAATAATATAGATTTGTTACATTAAATGAAAGAGTCTCTCTGTAGAAAATCAAGTGTTTGTTCTACTCAGTGTGATTGACAGGAGAGATGATCAGAGGAGCAGAGTTTTTACCACCAGCATTAAGACCAGGAGCAAAGAATGGGTAGAGTTTCTCAGTGAAGCAGCAGCCAGTAAAGGAGTAGATAAGAGCTGCAGCATCAACGTCATAAAAGGAGACCAGACCCTCCTCATAATCCACAAACACCCCCACCTTCTGAGGCTGAGACTTCAGAGAGAGAAGGACTGGAGGGCCAGTAAGAGCTATGTACTCATCCTCATTCTTCAACCATATCGTCCAGTAACCATTCTGAGGAGTCGGTGTGATGATTCCCTTCCTGTTGATCGACTCTCTGACCACTCCTAAATACCACTTAGTCTTCTCTTCAACCTGAACCTCGTAGTAAAATCTTCCTGAAGAGAAACTCTGCTTTGCTAAGACAATAGGGCCGGCATCAAATCTCTCTGGATTGTCTGGAAGATTCTTCTTTACATCACCATGTTTAACTTGTTTTCCATCATCAGACAGGATGAGTTGAGGATGTGCTGTATCAGGATCAAGTGTCACATCCACTGCAGACTGCTGGACCCTCTTCAGCTCGGCCTCAAGTAGATTCTTTATCTCGTCACTGATCATCTCTTCCAGCTGATTCAAAGCTCTCCTCACAGTCCCGTCATATGAAGGTGGACTGACTCTGACTCCTGTCCAGTTCTTGGTGGGTGGAGCAGTGTTCAGGGTCCTGAAGCTCTGGAGGAGGTGGAGATGGTCTTCAGAGCGTGAGAGCTGCTCCACCTCAGTGCTTCTCTTCTTCAGCTCAGAGATTTCCTGTTCCAGCTCTTTGATGAAGCCTTCAGCCTGTTTCTCTGTCTTTCTCTGCTTCTCTTTGATCGTGTCGAAGAGCTCGGCCTGGCTTCTCTCAACAGACTCCTTCAGAGCGGTGAAGACCTGAACACCATCTGCTATCTCTCTGTCTGCATCTTCCTCACTGAGCTCCACTGAGTGTTTGATCTCATGAATCTTAAGTTCTCTCTTCTGGATCATCTGCTGAATTTCAGCCTCCAGCTCGGCCTTTCTACCTTCATATCCTTCTTTCAGAGGAACAACATCATGGTTCTTGTGGTCTGAAATAGTGCAGAGCATGCAGACACACATCTGGTCGGTCTTACAGAACAGCTCCAGCAGTTTATCGTGCTCCGTACACATCCTGCCTTCCAGGTTCTCCACAGGGTCGATCAGCTGATGTCTTTTCAGACCTGATCTTGTCAGATGAGGCTCCAGGTGAGTCTCACAGTAGGAGTCCAGACATACCAGGCAGGACTTCAGGGCCTTCAGTTTGGTTCCAGTGCAGACGTCACAGGGAACTTCTCCTGGTTTGGCAGCTTGTTGCTCTGAGCTGCTGCTGCTGGCTTTCTGTTGAGCTGACTGTCTGAACTGAGCAGCCATCTCAGAGATCAAAGTATTGACCCGCAGCTCAGGTCTATAGTTGAACACCTCTTTACAGTTTGGACACTGAGACTGGACATTAACGTTCCAGTGTTCAGTGATGCAGGTTTTACAGAAGTTGTGTCCACATGGTATGGCGACTGGATCAGTGAACACATCCAGACAGATGGAGCACAGAAACTGATCTTCAGTCAGCAGACAGCTGGCAGCAGACATATCTACACTCTGAGGACAAAAAGAGTGAAAAACAAAACTGTTATCACATCTTTAGCAGCAGTAACAGTGTGTGTCAGGTATTGTTTTCACATTGTGGGTCTCTGTGTGTGTCATCATGGTAAAATGTGTCCTGGAGACGCCTACTGTAGAGGAACTATTACAGAAGAGGGTTTGAGTTCTTTAGAAAGGTGCTTACTAAATATAATTTAAATGTCTGTGGACAGAGTTTGTCACCGTGACAGCGTCACAACCATCAAGACGCACTCAGTAAACTATAAAGGTCTGTTAACAGAAAGATGAGTTTGAAGATGGGTGTGGTCCGAGCAAAGACGTCTGAAGTAAAGGAAGTAGGACACACAGTTAACACCTCAGGCCTGAAGATGGTCTCTAGTTTGATTATTTCTTTAATAAAATCAAGTTATGATAACTGGAATATAAGGAGGGTCATCCTGAATGCAGTTTCTATTTTGCACCTGAGGGCCAAATTAAATAATAAAATGCTGCAATTCAAATATGCACCGTGGATGTTATGTATTGACGTTCAACAACATGTATGGAAACAAATGTCTGCAGTGTAGAGAGTTAGCGAGTGTTGCTCCTCAAATTAAACTTTTCATTTAGTTCAGCTGGGGCTGGTATGAAGAGAGTCAATTAACAGTTAGTTGCTATAGGAACAATATATATCAATTTTAATGAGTAAAATCATAATAAATTAAATTTGAACCCTGCTGCTTGTATATTATTGGAGTGAATTCATATAATTTGTAAGTAGCCTTAACATTTTTAATTCCTCTTTAATATTGAACATATCACTATTTACTGTGACATATTTGGACCTCAGTCTAAATGTTGCTCTTATGGCACTGAGTTGAACTTCCTGTCTGAGTCGGGTATAATGAAGTATAATTCATGTTCATTGTTCAGTCAGTTTATGAGTATTAATAATCTCATTGGTCTACTTGTGTTCATGTAAATGTATTCTGCTACGTGTGAGTTCCTTCTTCAGTAGCGATGCTGCCTAAACGAGGTTAACTCTTTGTCTGTGTTATTGTCTCATTGAATGAACATGAGCAATGAAACTCTGCGCAGCAAAACGTCAGCTTGTTCCATTATCCAACTTTAATAATGAAAAGTGAAAAAAGGAAGTCGAGAGCCGGAAACAGAGACAGCTCGCCTTCAAAGTAAAAGTTGAGCGTTTTCAAACGTGTTTGCTCCAGAGATCAATTTATGGAGAGATACATTAAATAAACAAATATAAATAATGAACATAAATAACTGTTATAAAGTCATATTTCTGCCACTTTCCCACAATTAAACGTGAATAAACTGCCAATGGACACAAACACTGAATTATTTGTATGTAATGATTCATTATATCATTAATTTATTTAAAGGCTTCTTAAAGTATTTGATTATTAATACACATAAACTGACTGAACAATGAACATGAATTATACTTTGTGCACGGACCGAGTAGAGCTGAAGTGTTTGAGTTGATGGTTGTTGAAACACAGTAAATATTATCAGATGAACTTCCTCACAAACACAGACAGCAGGAACTACAGAGACAGTGAAGTTTAGAGGAAAGGCTTTACAGTTCAAGGGTATTTACCAAAGTATAGAACAGTTATGTAAGTTATAAAACATCAATGTTGTACCTCTATAATCAATCAATACATCCACACATTACATCAGATGCTGTTCTCTGTGTTTGGACAATCCAAAGGGAGTAGCAGCTAGGCTAGTTAGCTTCTAGGCTAGTTAGCTTCTAGCAGGCCTAGTTTATCTTCTACTTTGTTCTTTGTTATGGATCCTGGTTTGAACTCACTTTTGACCAAATGTTGAGTTTCTCTGTAGAACAGTGTACTCACCAGAGTTTGTCAGAGACTCTGCTGGATTCAGTTGAATGTTTCTTTAGAGAGAAACAGAGAGACTTGTCTCGACTGCAGCTCTGCTGTCGCTCAGACTAACTTTCACTTTCACTTCAGGAGAAGTGAGTCTGCAGCTCTCCTCTTTCAGAGTTGCTCCTCCTCTCAGTGAAGCTCTGTGAAGGAGCTTTTACTGTCTCTTTGACAAATACCCTGACATTCAAACATGAGTTTGACTTTTTCCTTCTTATTCCTTTTTATTCTCGTTATTATGTGTTTTAAACATTAATCTGAAATACTGTATGTTTTTTTACACATTTTAAAGGTTTGTGTGTATTTTTTTTAAACATCCTATTACTGCTGTGTTGGCTCGATGAACTCTTGATGAGATTTATCTGGTTAAATAAAGGTTTAATGAAATGTGGAAGGCAGGTAACAGGCAGCCTACCATTAGGACCCAGGTAACAGGGGGCGGAGTCTATAAAAGGGGCGGAGTTCACCTGGGCATTTCCTCCTGAACTCAGACACACCTGAGGGAGCAGCTGAGGCCAGCCTTTGTTTGGGGACTGATTTGGTGGCTCTCTTTCTTTTCTTTTATAAATATGTTTAAAAGCATGATTTTAAGAGAGAAATTGTAGAAACATGATGTATTGTTTTTAGGTCCCAGCATTAAATCAAAGGTGTGTGAGATAATGCTTAAACATGTGTTCTCTGCTAGAGTCATGTTTGGTGACGGACTAAAACTTGGAGTGATTGCTTCGGCACATCAGCCAAGAAGAAAGGTGTGCTTAAGCAGAACAGATGTTTTTACAGGTTTAGTCCCCGTAACACAATATTAACATGGTTCTTATGAATGTAGATTCTAGTCACCGGCATGTCTTCAACTAGGGGAGGGGACGGTGTCCAGTCTAGAAAGGTAGAGTATTTACTTTTACTGTGTTTAGTTGATAGATTAATGTCAGCCCCAGTTTGTGCCTCTCATTTATTACCATTACATCCAAGTCACAGAGTATCTGATTTTTAAAAACATAAATGTTCGTGCTTCAAAAAATCAAATGAAAACATAATTTAACAACATTTATCAATGTTCTGAATTGACAGAATCCTCAGACTTTTCTAACCAGCTGATTATTATAAGAGGCTTTTTTCATTGTCACTACAGTTATATAGGTGTGTATTGATTGATGTTGGTCATGTTTTATATTTTTAAACATAAAACACATTAATGTTTTAGCTATCAGTCTAAAGTTGAGCTCAGTCTCTGATCTTTAAGTTTTGAACCTTTTCACATAACATGTGTTTATTTCTCTCCTTTGGGTCAAGAAAAGTACAACAGATATATTCTTGTTTAAAGTAAAAGTACTTATTGTGAAGTATTCCTTTCACAATGTAAAATGACTGATGCTAATGTCTCTGTGTCAGGTGGCCTTAGATCTCAGTACTTTTCATACTGAGAATCTTAAATACATCATATTGTCTCTGTTGATGGAAAGATTGCATCATCAGCTTTTTGGGGTTCATGTCATCAGATGATGATGATGGATTACATGAAGTCCCTCTATGGGTTTAAAGTTTATTTTGGATTATGTTAAAGGAAATTAACCTTAAACAAACAGTGATACTCCTACGAGTTTATTTCCTGTTGAATGTAAAAAGTGAATCCACAAAGTAACCAGAAAATGCATCTGTTAGATAGATGTAGTGGAGTCCTCCAGTACGGTATGGACACCTGATCTTTATGCTTTAGTATGTAAGTAAATGTACTTTGTTACTTCATACCTCTGCCAATGTTTTAGAGCATTTCCTCATATGAACACAGGCTGCAGTTTGTGATGAACTCCACTAGAGGACGTCCTCAGATATCATTTATTCTCTACTAACTAGTAGCACTGGTTTAGTGTTCACATCAACTGCTCTAACTCAACTCAAACCTTAAATATCACCACATTATTTTACATAACCAACTATCTCAAATGTGATGGGGTGTTGGAGCTCGTCAGCTCAAGTCAGTCTGAGAACAGCTGATGGTGTTTTTAATCACATGATTTGGTGTCATTAGAAACACCATCAGCTGTTTATTCAGCTGTGATATCAAACAAAAACAGAGTAACTTAATCAGACACATTGTGACTTTATTTATCCTTTTTTATTTAAAAAGAAAGAGAGGGAAAAGCAAATTACTTTTGTCTTATTCATGAACTAATCTTCAGTAACTTGTGCCAGTATGCAACACTTCTTATAAACACAATGTAGTGACTGATTCCGGTAACTAGCCACTCGGCTGGGTGCGGGAGAAGATCGTGTTTTCTTACTCGCTTCGACATAAAGATTCCAGACTTTTGGGTGAGGTTCCCATTTAATTAGAGTTCAGATGATAATACATTTTGATAGCACTTAGCTTCCTGGTCTCCCTCTGGTGTGTCTGGTTTGCGGTAAAAAACGTGCAATCTCCCCGTCACCCATGCATCATCACCTGTCTGTTGCACCTGTGCCCCATACATTAATTACCTGCCAAATACTCCACACTGCCACACGTGGTCAACCTGAGGTAGGCTCCCAATATACATTTATAATATCCAGACCTAACTAATGGCTCCTACACACAATGATCAGAAAAAAAGAGAAGAAAAAAAATCTAAGACAAACACTATGTATACACTCTACAAATCAATACACCTATACATGTATTGCATCAAATGATTGTGAATCTCCGTAAAAAATTGTGTGGTTTTTCTACTCCGTGTGATTGACAGGAGAGATGATCAGAGGAGCAGAGTTTTTACCACCATCATTAAGATCAGGACTAAAGAATGGGTAGAGTTTCTCAGCGAAGCAGCAGCCAGTAAAGGAGTAGATAAGAGCTGCAGCATCAACGTCATAAAAGGAGACCAGACCCTCCTCATAATCCACAAACACCCCCACCTTCTGAGGCTGAGACTTCAGAGAGAGACGGACTAACGAGTCAGCACAAGCTTCATACTCATTCTCATTCCTCAACCATATCATCCAGTAACCATTTTGAGGAGACAGTTTGATTTGTCCCTTCCTGATGATCGACTCTCTGACCACTCCTAAATCCCAGTCAGTCTTCCCTTTAACCTGAACCTCGTAGTAAAATCTTCCTGAAGAGAAACTCTGCTTTGCTAAAACACAAGTACAAGGATCAAATCTCTTTGGATTGTCTGGGAGATTCTTCTCTACATTACCACATTTAACTTGTTTTCCATCATCAGACAGGATGAGATAAGGATTTGCTGAATCAGGATCAAGTGTCACATCCACTGCAGACTGCTGGACCCTCTTCAGCTCGGCCTCAAGAAGATGCTTTATCCGTTCACTGATCGTCTCCTCCAGCTGATTCAAAGCTTTTCTCACAGTCCCCTCATGTGGTGGACGGGCGTTGACTCTTGTCCAGTCTTTGGTGGGTGGAGCAGTGTTCAGGGTCCTAAAGCTTTGGAGCATGTCCAGGTGGTCTTCAGAGCGTGAGAGCTGCTCCACCTCAGTGCTTCTCTTCTTCAGCTCAGAGATTTCCTGTTCCAGCTCTTTGATGAAGCCTTCAGCCTGTTTCTCTGTCTTTCTCTGCTTCTCTTTGATCGTGTCGATGAGCTCGGCCTGGCTTCTCTCAACAGACTCCTTCAGAGCGGTGAAGACCTGAACACCATCTGCTATCTCTCTGTCTGCATCTTCCTCACTGAGCTCCACTGAGTGTTTGATCTCCTGAATCTTCAGTAGTCTCTTCTGGATCATCTGCTGAATTTCAGCCTCAGTCTTCCCCAGCTCGGCCTTCTTTCCTTCATACTCTTCTTTCAGAGGAACGACATCATGGTTCTTGTGGTCTGAAATAGTGCAGAGCATGCAGACACACATCTGGTCGGTCTTACAGAACAGCTCCAGCAGTTTATCGTGCTTCGTACACATCCTGCCTTCCAGGTTCTCCACAGGGTCGATCAGCTGATGTCTTTTCAGACCTGACGTTGTCAGATGAGGCTCCAGGTGAGTCTCACAGTAGGAGACCAGACACACCAGGCAGGACTTCAGGGCCTTCAGTTTGGTTCCAGTGCAGACGTCACAGGGAACTTCTCCAGCAGCAGACATATCTACAGTCTGAGGACAAGTGTGGAAAAATAAAACTTTTCATTCATTAATTTAATAACAGTAAATCTATTAACACAGTAAAAGTCCTGCATTCAAATGAAGTGAAGAGTGAAAGAGAGGCTTCATCAGCACGATGTTCTTAAATGTACTTAACGTCAGTTCAAGGTGGAGGTTTAAATTCTAATCAGATGTTGGATAGTTTAATGAATAATAATGTATCATACTTTAATTGTTATATTTTTTTAGTCAAATCTGAATCTGCAATGTAACAGTAACATTTCCAGGTAAATGTTGTACTACAACGCATCCGTCTGAAGTAGAAGTACACAGTAAGTTGCATATTTTCTAAATGTTTACACCTGGTCTGAGCACCTGTCTGGGATGATGTCATGACAACAGGAAGGTTGGAAGAGATGACATCACTATGACTCACTAACATCATGCATTCATGTCTGTCTCTTTTATGACTGTAGCATTTGACTCTTAGCTGCTTGCTAGTTATTCTAATAATAGTTGTAAGAGCCATTATATATTAAGAGTTTTTTGTATTTTATGTTTATTGCGAAAGTAATGTGTGTTATGCCCTTTAAAATGTTTACTATACAATATAGTTAAGGTAATTGGTCATGTTGCAAAATGTGCTGTTTTTTGCCCTATTAAGATAAAGGCTCCTTAATTCTGTCCTGCTATTGGATAACTTTTGGTTGACTCATTTAAGTAGGTTTCAGTGTTAGTTAGGCTTTGATGGAGCAGGATGTGGAGCAACAATTTTTTCTGACCGCAGATTATAGACTTTTTAGTTATAGCCAGCAGAAGGTCAGTGTTTTGGTACTCCATTTATTGCATAAGGATATTTTTTTGTTTACATGGAATAAAACTAGTTTTAGCTACGAGCCTCATCATTGGACAGCTAAAAAGAAAAGTTTAGCCTGCAAGAGCACGTAAGTTGGACATGGTAGTCTACACGTGTGGCAAAGAATGGACTCAGCAGACCACCGTTTGGTGCGCGTTGCACCACAACCCTCTGACCAGTTTTTGGGAAGCCGCCTGGCCTTGGGAGGGCCTCGTAGTGTCCAGATAGCTAACCACTAGTTGGGCCTCCTTTTCAATACTAGAAAAGAGACATGGGAAGAAGAGAGGTTAGCTCCTCGAGCTGGCTAGCAACCCAGGGTTTCAGCTGCAGAGCTGGAGGGAAGAGGTCTCTGTCTCTCCGGTTCCTGTGTCGGCGGCCCGGCCGACTCCGGCTCCACATGTCCTGCCGGCGGTCTGGCCGACTCTAGCTCCCAATGTCCTGTCGGTGGTCCGGCCGATCCCTGTTCCGTTTCCAGCTGCCGCTTCCGAGCCGCAGCGATCTTCAGCTCCTGACCCCGCTGTGCCAGCATCCCAGTCCCCGGAGCCCCATCTCCGCGCGCGTCCCCGGAGCCCCGTCGTCGCATCTCCCCATATTTGGCGAGCATATCAGGACTGCGGGAAAATTAGATTTTTTTTTTTTTATAAACTGCAGTTTGCCTACCGTGCAAACAGGTCGGTGGATGATGCAGTCAGCATGGGACTGCACTACATGCTGCAACACCTCGACTCCCCAGGGACATATGCAAGGGTTCTGTTCGTGGACTTCAGCTCAGCTTTCAACACCATCATCCCAGCAATACTCCAACCCAAACTCTCCCAGCTCACTGTGCCAACCTCCACCTGTCAGTTGATCACAAACTTCCTGACAGACAGGACGCAGCAGGTGAGGCTGGAAAAAATCACATCCAGTACCCGGACTATCAGCACTGGCGCCCCCCAGGGATGTGTGCTCTCCCCACTGCTCTTCTCCCTCTACACCAACGACTGCACCTCAGAGGACCCGTCTGTAAAACTCCTGAAGTTCACAGACGACACAACGGTCATCGGCCTCATCAGGGACGGTGATGAGTTTGCGTACAGACGGGAGGTTGAACAGCTGGTCCTCTGGGGTGGTCAGAACAACCTGGAGCTGAACAAGCTCAACACTGTGGAGATGACAGTGGAGTTCAGGAGGAGCCCCCCAACACTGCCCCCCCTCACCATACTCAACAGCACTGTCTGCTGTGGAGACCTTCAGGTTTCTGGGATCCACAATCTCCCAGGGCCTGAAGTGGGCTCCCAACATCAACACCATCAGGAAAAAGGCCCAGCAGAGGTTGTACTTCCTGCACCAGCTCAGGAAGTTCAACCTGCCTCAGGAGCTGCTGATCCTGTTTTACTCCACCATCATCCAGTCTGTTCTCTGCTCCTCTATCACTGTGTGGTTTGGATCGGCCACTAAACAGGACAGAAACAGACCACAACGGATTGTCAGGTCTGCAGAGAGGATCATTGGTTCCAGTCTGCCCCCCATCCTGGACTTGTTCACCTCCAGAGTCAGGAAACGGGCTGGAAAGATCACTGCAGACCCATCCCACCCTGGACACAAGCTGTTCAACTCCTCCCCTCTGGTAGGAGCTACAGGGCTCTGTACGCCCAAACCACCAGACACAGGAACAGCTTCTTTCCACTGTCACTCTCATGAACAATAAATAACATTGCACTACTACCTCTGTTTGCACTATAGTGTATTATATATATATATGTGTATATATGTGTATATATATATATATGTGTATATATATATGTGTATATATATATATATACTTATATTGTATATAGCTGTTAAATGTTTATACCTACATCTGTTCTACTTTTTTTGCTGCCCTTTTTTATTCTTTATATATTTTTCCTTGTTTATTGTAAAATAGTGTATGTACATTGAGAGCGGAGTGGAAACCGGAGACAAATTCCATGTCTGTGCATGCATACATGGCCAATAAAGCTGATTCTGATTCTGAGCTGAAGTGTTTGAGTTGATGGTTGTTGAAACACAGTAAATATTATCAGATGAACTTCCTCACAAACACAGACAGCAGGAACTACAGAGACAGTGAAGTTTAGAGGAAAGGCTTTACAGTTCAAGGGTATTTACCAAAGTATAGAACAGTTATGTAAGTTATAAAACATCAATGTTGTACCTCTATAATCAATAAATACATCCACACATTACATCAGATGATGTTCTCTGTGTTTGGACAATCCAAAGGGAGTAACAGCTAGGCTAGTTAGCTTCTAGGCTAGTTAGCTTCTAGGCTAGTTAGCTTCTAGCAGGCCTAGTTTATCTTCTACTTTGTTCTTTGTTATGGATCCTGGTTTGAACTCACTTTTGACCAAATGTTGAGTTTCTCTGTAGAACAGTGTACTCACCAGAGTTTGTCAGAGACTCTGCTGGATTCAGTTGAATGTTTCTTTAGAGAGAAACAGAGACTTGTCTCGACTGCAGCTCTGCTGTCGCTCAGACTAACTTTACTTTCACTTCAGGAGAAGTGAGTCTGCAGCTCTCCTCTTTCAGAGTTGCTCCTCCTCTCAGTGAAGCTCTGTGAAGGAGCTTTTACTGCCTCTTTGACAAATACCCTGACATCCAAACATGAGTTTGACTTTTTCCTTATTATTCCTTTTTATTCTCGTTATTGTATGTTTTAAACGTTAAATCTGTTTTTTTTTACACATTTCAAAGGTTTGTGTGTATTTTTTTTAAACATCCTATTACTGCTGTGTTGTCTCGATGAACTCTTGATGAGATTTATCTGGTTAAATAAAGGTTTAATGAAATGTGGAAGGCAGGTAACAGGCAGCCTACCATTAGGACCCAGGTAACAGGGGGCGGAGTCTATAAAAGGGGCGGAGTTCACCTGGGCCTTTCCTCCTGAACTCAGACACACCTGAGAGAGCAGCTGAGAACAGCCTTTGTTTGGGGACTGATTTGGTGGCTCTCTTTCTTTTCTTTTATAAATATGTTTAAAAGCATGATTTTAAGAGAGAAATTGTAGAAACATGATGTATTGTTTTTAGGTCCCAGCATTAAATCAAAGGTGTGTGAGATAATGCTTAAACATGTGTTCTCTGCTAGAGTCATGTTTGGTGACGGACTAAAACTTGAAGTGATTGCTTCGGCACATCAGCCAAGAAGAAAGGTGTGCTTAAGCAGAACAGATGTTTTTACAGGTTTAGTCCCCGTAACACAATATTAACATGGTTCTTATGAATGTAGATTCTAGTCACCGGCATGTCTTCAACTAGGGGAGGGGACGGTGTCCAGTCTAGAAAGGTAGAGTATTTACTTTTACTGTGTTTAGTTGATAGATTAATGTCAGCCCCAGTTTGTGCCTCTCATTTATTACATTCAAGTCACAGAGTATCTGATTTTTAAAAACATAAATGTTCATGCTTCAAAAAATCAAATGAAAACGTAATTTAACAACATGTATCAATGTTCTGAATTTACAGAATCCTCAGACTTTTCTAACCAGCTGATTATTATAAGAGGCTTTTTTCATTGTCACTACAGTTATATAGGTGTGTATTGATTGATGTTGGTAATGTTTTATATTTTTAAACATAAAACACAATGTTTTAGCTATCAGTCTAAAGTTGAGCTCAGTCTCTGATCTTTAAGTTTTGAACCTTTTCACATAACGTGTTTATTTCTCTCCTTTGGGTCAAGAAAAGTACAACAGATATATTCTTGTTTAAAGTAAAAGTACTTATTGTGAAGTATTGCTTTCACAATGTAAAATGACTGATGCTAATGTCTCTGTGTCAGGTGGCCTTAGATCTCAGTACTTTTCATACTGAGAATGTTAAATACATCATATTGTCTCTGTTGATGGAAAGATTGCATCATCAGCTTTTTGGGGTTCATGTCATCAGATGATGATGATGATGGATTACATGAAGTCCCTCTATGGGTTTAGAGTTCATTTTAGATTATGTTAAAGGAAATTAACCTTAAACAAACAGTGATACTCCTACGAGTTTATTTCCTGTTAAATGTAAAAAGTGAATCCACAAAGTAACCAGAAAATGCATCTGTTAGATAGATGTAGTGGAGTCCTCCAGTACGGTATGGACACCTGATCTTTATGCTTTAGTATGTAAGTAAATGTACTTTGTTACTTCATACCTCTGCCAATGTTTTAGAGCATTTCCTCATATGAACACAGGCTGCAGTTTGTGATGAACTCCACTAGAGGGCGTCCTCAGATATCATTTATTCTCTACTAACTAGTAGCACTGGTTTAGTGTTCACATCAGCTGCTCTAACTCAACTCAAACCTTAAATATCACCACATTATTTTACATAACCAACTATCTCAAATGTGATGGGGTGTTGGAGCTCGTCAGCTCAAGTCAGTCTGAGAACAGCTGATGGTGTTTTTAATCACATGATTTGGTGTCATTAGAAACACCATCAGCTGTTTATTCAGCTGTGATATCAAACAAAAACAAAATAACTTGATCAGACACATTGTGACTTTATTTATCCTTTTTATTTAAAAAGAAAAAGAGAAAAAATCAAATTACTTTTGTCTTATTCATAAACTAATCTTCAGTAATTTGTGCCAATATGCAACACTTCTTATAATCACAAAATATAAAATATGATTTTGGAACATTTAAGTAACGTGCTTCATATTTCTCTGTACAGTTTTTACTGATTTAACAGACTTGATGACAGGTAAAGAAGTTATTAAAATACATGAGACTTGAACAAAGAGAGAGGCCGGCCATCTACTGTATCGTCCTTACAAGGCAGAGTCAAAAACTAGCTGGTTCGAGTCATAATCAAATCAAAAGATATTTAATAACTACAGAAGCTAAACAGTTGCAAACTGAATCACACTATTAATAACATAATATTCCATGAAATATGAGATCCAATCCGAGCCACCCAACAGGCTGGTATGCCTGCTCGATGGCCCGCAGAAGATCTGACCACCTCCAGAGTTTCAAACCCTTTCCTCCTTGGAAAAGTGTCAGAGTCTCATATTACATATCGATCAGCTCAATGATTGGCTGAAGTCCAATAAGCCCCTCCTTGGCTCTTGACCTGTTGACACCTCACCCAGCCACTTCTTCCAACCCCCGCTCTCAGCACATTCCTCAAACCTGATCACACAGACACTCAAACACACTCCTTGGTTTAAACTCCTACAAGTAAATACACTGTATCACATACTATCCATCACTAGGAATGCTTCAAAACTTAAATTCCTCACAGACTACATTAGTTAATAGCAATCAGTGCAGTAAAATTGGTATGTTTTAGTTAAGAGTAGCAGTGATACAAATCAAAGAAATATTTACAGAAAAACAATGTATCCACTGTACCAATCAAATCGTATACATGTGTTACATTAAATGAAAGAGTCTCTCTGTAGAAAATCAAGTGTTTGTTCTACTCAGTGTGATTGACAGGAGAGATGATCAGAGGAGCAGAGTTTTTACCCTTATTATTACTACATGGACCAAAGAATGGGTAGAGTTTCTCAGTGAAGCAGCAGCCAGTAAAGGAGTAGATAAGAGCTGCAGCATCAATGTCATAAAAGGAGACCAGACCCTCCTCATAATCCACAAACACCCCCACCTTCTGAGGCTGAGACTTCAGATAGAGACTGACTGGAGGGCCAGCAAGAGCTTTGTACACATTCTCATTCCTCAACATTATCATCCAGTAACCTTCCTGATGAGTCACTGTGTTGAATCCCTTCCTGTTGATCGACTCTCTGGCCACTCCTAACTCCCACTCAGTCTTCCCTTTAACCTGAACCTCGAAGTAAAATCTTCCTGAAGAGAAACTCTGCTTTGTTAAGACATAAACTAAATGAATAAATCTCTGTGGATTGTCTGGGAGTTTATTCTTTACATCACCATGTTTAACTTGTTTTCCATCATCAGACAGGATGAGGTCAGGATGTGCTGAATCAGGATCAAGTGTCACATCCACTGCAGACTGCTGGACCCTCTTCAGCTTGGCCTCAGTGAGCAGCTTCTTCATCTGTTCACTGATCGTCTCCTCCAGCTGATTCAAAGCTCTCCTCACAGTCCCCTCATGTGGTGGACGGATGCTGACTCTTGTCCAGTTCTTGGTGGGTGGAGCAGTGTTCAGGGTCCTGAAGCTCTGGAGGAGGTGGAGGTGGTCTTCAGAGCGTGAGAGCTGCTCCACCTCAGTGTTTCTCTTCTTCAGCTCAGAGAGTTCCTGTTCCAGCTCTTTGATGAAGCCTTCAGCCTGTTTCTCTGTCTTTCTCTGCTTCTCTTTGATCGTGTCGATGAGCTCGTTCATTCTTTTCTCAACAGACTTCATCAGATCAGTGAAGACCTGAACACCATCTGCTATCTCACTGTCTGCATCTTCCTCACTGAGCTTCACTGAGTGTTTGATCTCCTGAATCTTCAGTCGTCTCTTCTGGATCATCTGCTGAATTTCAGCCTCCAGCTCGACCTTCTTTCCTTCATATCCTTCTTTCAGAGGAACAACATCATGGTTCTTGTGGTCTAAAACAGTGCAGAGCTTACAGACACACATCTGGTTGGTCTTACAGAACAGCTCCAGCAGTTTATCGTGCTTCGTACACATCCTGCCTTCCAGGTTCTCCACAGGGTCGATCAGCTGATGTCTTTTCAGACCTGCCGTTGTCAGATGTGGCTCCAGGTGAGTCTCACAGTAGGAGTCCAGACACACCAGGCAGGACTTCAGGGCCTTCAGTTTGGTTCCAGTGCAGACGTCACAGGGAACTTCTCCTGGTTTGGCAGCTTGTTGCTCTGAGCTGCTGCTGCTGGCTTTCTGTTGAGCTGACTGTCTGAACTGAGCAGCCATCTCAGAGATGAAAGTATTGACCTGAAGCTCAGGTCTGGTGTTAAAAACCTCTTTACAGTTTGGACACTGAGACTGGACATTAATGTTCCAGTGTTCAGTGATGCAGGTTTTACAGAAGTTGTGTCCACATGGTATGGTGACTGGATCAGTGAACACATCCAGACAGATGGAGCACAGAAACTGATCTTCAGTCATCAGACAGCTGGCAGCAGACATATCTACACTCTGAGGACAACAAGAAAACATTTACTTTGGCTGCCTGGGAAAGAAATAAAGCATTAAATCTAATTATTAACGCATGATCCACCATCACACACATATGCAGCTTTGGCTCAGACTTAGAGCTGGGGCCTGTACCACGAAGAGAGTTCAACATACTCAGGGTATCTTTTAGTTATTTGGCTTTACTAACCTTAACAACCGTGGTCCTACCAAGCTCGTTATTAGCTCGGTAAATCAACCCAGGGTTACAGATTCATGATTTATCTAGAGCATGAGTAGATCTGAGTATAATGTGTGTACTATGTTAAATAAATGTGTAGATTGGATGTAGTCTTATGGTGTGTATGACAATATTTTAGCCTTATTCTTTCAGCTGCAACCCCGGCAGTGTGAAGCAGACTCGGGGGTAAAATAAAATAAATATAAAACCACAATTCAAAGTGGTAAGAAGGTTTCCTTCCATAATTTATAATCCACAACATACATAAAAGTAACCAGAGCAAAGTAACGCAATGCATCCAGTCTGTGTGACTGTAAGACAAAACTCTGACACGTCACTGCAACACACGGCTCAGAAAGTGAACACACATACGTGAATTATGATATTAATATATATTAAGAGACTATGTAGAGATTTCTTTTACTATTTGCTCTTAAGTCGTTTTCCTACAGCCGGGGTATTAGCTGAAAGAATAAGACTAAAATATTGTCAAACAAGCCATAAGAATACATCCAAGCAACACATTAATTTAACACATGTAGTTATAGTCAGATCTATTGTGCTCTATGGAGCAGTGATATTATAAATCTCTTAGTTTACACATTCACACAGTCAGCGATTTATTTCCAGCTGTCTTTCCTTTGCTTGTATCCTGGTTTATGACTTTAACTTCTTCATATTTGTGTAATATTATCTAACGATCAATGAACCCAGCTTTGATTGGTCAGTAGGCGGTGCTGTTAGACGAGGTGATCTCTTAGATCCTGATGGGCAGGTTGGCACATTGTATGGCCGTCTTTGCCATCAGTGTATTAATGTGTGTGTGAATGGGTGAATGTTGACATGTAGTGTACAACACCTTTAATGGTCTGAAGCTCGACATAAATGTAAAGTCCATTTACCATTAAAGTAACATTTCTCTCCACAACCCTCACGGCCACGATGGACGTCAGTTACACATTTAACCTGAGTGGAACTTCTGTCTGAGTCGAGATCAGATTATGAGCTAATACTGGATGTTAAAACACAGTTCATAATGATAATAGTAATGATATTATTACTGACAGCAGTAACTATGGAAACAGTCAAGTTGATAAAAAGGGTTTGAAGTTCAAGACTACCAAAGTGTGTAACAGATATCTAAGTTGTAAAACGTCTGTTTTATTCCTTTACAGGCAATAAAAGAAGTTGCCACATGACGTTAGACGCTGTTTGGAGAGTTCAAAGAGCATCTAGCTTTAACCGTCACCTGGTGTTACTTTTTATTCTTTCTCATTGTTGGCTTTAGCTGCTGCCCTATAAATGTATGTGGTGTAACAAACCGAATGTTCACTGACGGGAAAGAAACACGTCAGAAATAGTCTGTAAGTGAAGTGAAGCTGAAACGAGCTGTGACTGCATTCTGACAAACCTCAAGAGTTCAGTCACTGTGGTGATATTTATACCTCTGTGTTGTAGTTCAGGCACAATGTACAGTTTGGATTTTTTTTTTTAAATGACACATTTCTATGACATCATATGATTTATAGAATAAAACAGGAGTTATAAAGTCAGATTTTAGTTTAACTGCATTTTGACAAACATTGACGAACAGTGTACTCACCAGAGTTTGTCAGAGACTCTGTTGTGTTGTTGAGAAGAAGCTGCTGGATTCAGTTGAATGTTTCTTTAGAGAGAAACAGAGAGACTTGTCTCGACTGCAGCTCTGCTGTCGCTCAGACTAACTTTACTTCTATTGGATGAAATGTGACGTTGAAGCTCCTCTTTCAGTGTTGCTCCTCCTTTCAGTGAAGCTCTGTGAGTGAGGTTTTATTGCCTCTTTGTGAAATTTTATTATAAGGAGGAAAATAAGTTTTTAACTGAGAAGAATCCTTCTGATTGGACCACAGCAGCAGATCAATGGGCTTCTATGAGTCTCCATTTTTAAAAATGGTTGAAGTACAATACTTTGAAAGTAAACCTCTTTTTAAATAAACGTCCTTTTAACTGAAAGTTGCTGATTTTAGACTGAGCTCAAAAAAGTACAAAAGAAAAAGCTCATCAGTGACATTAGACAGAGTACTTGTATCTATTAGACTCAGATTTATTTGTGCTCATTCATGTAATCTGCTTCAGCATCAGACTGTGTAGTTATTTATTAAGAGCATTTCCTCATATGAACAGACTGCAGTTTGTGATGAACTCCACTAGAGGACGTCCTCAGATATCATTTATTCTCTACTAACTAGTAGCACTGGTTTAGTGTTCACATCAGCTGCTCTAACTCAACTCAAACCTTAAATATCACCACATTATTTTACATAACCAACTATCTCAAATGTGATGGGGTGTTGGAGCTCGTCAGCTCAAGTCAGTCTGAGAACAGCTGATGGTGTTTTTAATCACATGATTTGGTGTCATTAGAAACACCATCAGCTGTTTATTCAGCTGTGATATCAAACAAAAACAGAATAACTTAATCAGACACATTGTGACTTTATTTATCCTTTTTATTTAAAAAGAAAAAGAGAGAAAATCAAATTACTTTTGTCTTATTCATAAACTGCTCTTCGGTAATTTGTGTCAGTATGCAACACTTCTTATAATCACAAAATATAAAATATGATTTTGGAACATTTAAGTAACGTGCAAATAATTAATATTTCTCTGTACAGCTTTTAATGATTCAACAGTCTCGAAGGCAAGTTATGCAGTTATTATAATTAATTAGACTACAATTAATTGTAGTTAATTGTATTAATTAATTAGACTACTACATTAGATAATATCAATCAGTGGATTAATGTCTGTGTGTTGGAGTAGAAAAACATTTACAGACAAATAGAAAGAACCCATTGATCATAATGTGAAGAATCAATAATGTTTCCACCGTAAATCACCAATAATATAGATTTGTTACATTAAATGAAAGAGTCTCTCTGTAGAAAATCAAGTGTTTGTTCTACTCAGTGTGATTGACAGGAGAGATGATCAGAGGAGCAGAGTTTTTACCACCAGCATTAAGACCAGGACCAAAGAATGGGTAGAGTTTCTCAGTGAAGCAGCAGCCAGTAAAGGAGTAGATAAGAGCTGCAGCATCAACGTCAACATCATAAAAGTAGACCAGACCCTCCTCATAATCCACAAACACCCCCACCTTCTCAGGCTGAGACTTCAGAGAGAGAAGGACTTCAGGGCCAGCACAAGCTTTGTACACTTTCTCATTCCTCAACATTATCTTCCAGTAACCATTCTGAGGAGTCGCTGTGATGATTCCCTTCCTGTTGATCGACTCTCTGACCACTCCTAAAGACCAGTCAGTCTTCCCTTAAACCTGAACCTCGTAGTAAAATCTTCCTGAAGAGAAACTCTGCTTTGTTAAGACATAAACAAAATTAATGAATCTCTCTGGATTGTCTGGGAGTTTATTCTTTACATCACCATGTTTAACTTGTTTTCCATCATCAGACAGGATGAGGTTGGCCTGTGCTGTATCAGGATCAAGTGTCACATCCACTGCAGACTGCTGGACCCTCTTCAGCTCGGCCTCAGTGAGCAGCTTCTTCATCTGTTCACTGATCGTCTCCTCCAGCTGATTCACAGCTCTCCTCACAGTCCCCTCATGTGGTGGACGGATGCTGACTCCTGTCCAGTTCTTGGTGGGTGGAGCAGTGTTCAGGGTCCTGAAGCTCTGGAGGAGGTGGAGGGGGTCTTCAGAGCGTGAGAGCTGCTCCACCTCAGTGCTTCTCTTCTTCAGCTCAGAGATTTCCTGTTCCAGCTCTTTGATGAAGCCTTCAGCCTGTTTCTCTGTCTTTCTCTGCTTCTCTTTGATCGTGTCGATGAGCTCGGCCTGGCTTCTCTCAACAGACTCCTTCAGAGCGGTGAAGACCTGAACACCATCTGCTATCTCTCTGTCTGCATCTTCCTCACTGATCTCCACTGAGTGTTTGATCTCCTGAATCTTCAGTCGTCTCTTCTGGATCATCTGCTGAATTTCAGCCTCCAGCTCAAACTTCTTTCTTTCATATTCTTCTTTCAGAGGAACAACATCATGGTTCTTGTGGTCTGAAACTGTGCAGCGCTTACAGACACACATCTGGTCGGTCTTACAGAACAGCTCCATCAGTTTATCGTGCTTCGTACACATCCTGCCTTCCAGGTTCTCCACAGGGTCGATCAGCTGATGTCTTTTCAGACCTGACGTCAGATGAGGCTCCAGGTGAGTCTCACAGTAGGACTCCAGACACACCAGGCAGGACTTCAGGGCCTTCAGTTTGGTTCCAGTGCAGACGTCACAGGGAACTTCTCCTGGTTTGGCAGCTTGTTGCTCTGAGCTGCTGCTGCTGGCTTTCTGTTGAGCTGACTGTCTGAACTGAGCAGCCATCTCAGAGATGAAAGTATTGACCCGCAGCTCAGGTCTGGTGTTAAAAACCTCTTTACAGTTTGGACACTGATAGGGGACATTAATGTTCCAGTGTTCAGTGATGCAGGTTTTACAGAAGTTGTGTCCACATGGTGTGTTGACTGGATCAGTGAACACATCCAGACAGATGGAGCACAGAAACTGATCTTCAGTCAGCAGACAGCTGGCAGCAGACATATCTACACTCTGAGGACAACAAGAGTGAAAAACAGAGCTTTTATTAATTTAATAACAGTAAATCTATTAACACAGTAAAAGTCCTGCATTCAAATGAAGTGAAGAGTGAAAGAGAGGCTTCATCAGCACGATGTACTTAAATGTACTTAACGTCAGTTCAAGATGGAGGTTTAAATTCTAATCAGATGTTGGATAGTTTAATGAATATTAATGCATCATAGTTTAATTGTTATATTTTTTTAGTCAAATCTGAATGCAATGTAACAGTAACATTTCCAGGTAAATGTCGTAGTACAACTCATCCGTCTGAAGTAGAAGTACACAGTAAGTAGTATGCGGTTGAGTTAATATTTTCTAAATGTTTACACCTGGTCTGAGCGCCTGTCTGGGATGATGTCATGACAACAGGAAGGTTGGAAGAGATGACATCACTATGAGTCACTAACATCATGCATTCATGTCTGTCTCTTTTATGACTGTAGCATTTGACTCTTAGCAGATTGTTAGTTATTCTAATAATAGAATAAAGTAAATACATAAATAAAACAATGATAAACCAATCTGTCTTCAGCATTGCAGTGAAAACATCCCAACACATCTGGTTCTTGTTTATATCATTTAAATAAGAAAAATTATTTAAAACCCCCCAAAACACAAAGTGATCTCCATTACTGTCACATCGCACATTAAATAATATATTAATAATAATACTGCTACTCTGCTGCTTATGTTGTTATTAGAGTCAAATATTTATCATTTATAAACCCTGAAAGAGGCGTTCGCCAAGTTTTGATGAATAAAAACAATGTGAACCAGAGGATGTGAGCACCTGAGCCTCTGACCCAAGGTGGTGAATTGAAGATTGTATCAGTGGTGGGCCGTCAGGGCCTGCAAAGCCTTCTCTGCTGGCCTAAACAGAATCACAAAGTTACATCTATTTTATAATTTAATAATTTTTCTTAAATACACATGTATTATAATTTCAAACATTATTGTTCCCATTATCTTATGTTCTCATTGCACAGCTACTGTCTTCCTCAGTTGCTCTGCTTCCAGTGCAGCTTGTTTTAAGTAGAGCTTTTATCCAATCAGATTTCACCTCTGTGTCTCTAGGTAAGAAGAGAGGCCCGAGGCCTGCAGACTCACAAGTGAATCCATGTGCAGTTTAAGTGAATGGGGACAATATTGTTGATTGTCATAGTGTTCAACCAATCAGATCTTTAGTTTGACATGTTGGGCGTATTCTTTGACGTGTCAGAGCCTGCTAGCTGGCCTAGCCATACGTGATTGGTCAGTGAGCTAGCCTGACATGTTGGGCGGTGACAATCCCAATATCTGCTGCCTCTGTCGAGCGGACATTTTCAGCCTCAAACGCATTAAAACATATTCAAGAAATACAACTGGGGAGACTCGACTGTCTTCACTGGTGTCCATGAATCCAGAAGGACTTCTTACTGGAACTAAAACACGGATGTACTGAACAACCGTGAGATTAAACTCTTTGTTAACAAAGAAAGGAGGATGGACTTGTTCTGGTGTTATTGGAGACTTTTCTGACATTAAAGCACGTCCGTTCTGCACTGTCGTGAACGAGCAGCGGGTGCTGCCCCTCCACCGCCCCAAAGCACTCACAGGCGGTAACTCGTGCAGCAGTCCCAGCTGCAGTCAGAGCACAGAGGAGACGCAGTCTCTGCGTATTCTCTGCAGTTAGTGTATTTACAGGTGTTGGCTTCATTTTTACACAAAACAAATAATAACCGTAGCTGTGTTTCAGCTGCAGGACAGCAGTGAAGGCCCAGGTATACAATGCACGGCCCGCCACTGGATTGTCTGAATTAAAAGTGATATGATGACGCCTCTCACACATTTAATGTCACTTCATATCACATGTTACTTTGCACGTCTAAACCCTCTTCATCATGAACTCTCAAAGCAGCAGTATTATTAGTGCTGATGAGTCACAACTACTACAATGCTGGTATTCACAGTTCGTGGTTGAATGTGGGCGTGTAGAGGCTGGAAGATGAGCCTGATCAGGTTTTACAAGTCAGATTTGGCCGTGCGTCATGTCCAGCTTTTGTGCGCACGTACACTTTAAGTATGGATCCTACACACTTCATAAATGAGACATATTATTACACTATAGATATCATTTCTCTCCACAACCCCCACGGTCACCACGTGGACCTCAGCTAAACATTTGTCCAGTGGAACTTCCTGTCCGAGTAGTTGTGAGGTTTCATGTTACATCAGATATTATCAGCTGAACTGCGTCACAAAGACAGACAGCAGGAACTACAGAAACAGTCACATTGGATATTTACCAAGTTGTGTAACAGCTTGTTGTAATACGTCACATTTCTGCCTTTACAGGTAATTAAAGTCAAGAGATAAAATCAGATGGTGTACATTTAAGCTCCACTAGTTAGCTGTTAGCAGGCCTAGTTTATCTGATGGTACTGATGTTTCTTGGCTACAGTATTGGTTTCTCTCCTGAACTACATGTTGAGTGTATTTAGTCTGTAGAACAGTGTACTCACCAGAGTTTGTCAGAGACTCTGTTGTGTTGTTGAGAAGAAGCTGCTGGATTCAGTTGAATGTTTCTTTAGAGAGAAACAGAGAGACTTGTCTCGACTGCAGCTCTGCTGTCGCTCAGACTAACTTTACTTTCACTTCAGGAAATGTGAAGTTGCATCTCTCCTCTTTCAGAGTTGCTCCTCCTCTCAGTGAAGCTCTGTGATCGACGTCTTATGACATCTGTGGAAACACCTTGACATTCAAACAAGATGAGTTTTTACTTTTTCTTTATTATTATTTTTTTGTCTTTAAAATGTTAAACAAACATAAATAAACACGTGTTGCTGGACTTTCGTAGGAAAACACACAAAAGAGTAACTTAGGATACTTTGGTTAAGTTTAGGGAAAAGATCTGTATCTGTATCTGCCAGAGACGGAGGTGAGCAGTAAATACAAACTTTCAAAGACCCTTCAGAAACACGTGGGTGGTGACACAGATAGATTCATGCTTCTGTTGTTTCTATATATTTATATATCTTTTCTTAAAGAAGGATCTGTGTTGATACAACGTTATTGTCTTTCTTTTACTGTTTTTGAAATAATTACTCTAATTATTTGCCGGTGTAAAAGTCTGAAACAAGCAGAATGATTGCAGCAGCATGTCAAAGCCATTTGACCTTTTTTCTTTCTTCATGTTTGTCCCTGGTTTTCTTCAGCACGATCCCAGAAGAGCGTTTTCATAATAAGCTTGTTTGGGCCCCTTTGAGACCCACTGACAGTCGAATTCAATTGAAACATGATGCCAACATCCCGGCAAACACTCCCTACTACTCTCAGAGTAACACCGGCTTTCAAAGTCAATTGTGTCCGATGTGAAGAGCCGGCCTTCATGTCCCCGTCTGGAGCCTTTTCACGTGCTAAAATAAGAGTTTCCCCCTCTTTTGCCCGAGTCGACATGAGCAAAGTGAGCGCCGTGAAAGGCCCAGAGAGAGCTTCCATTCGACCAGCGGCAGCCTCAGGTCTTGTGTCTGTGTGACACCATGGGCCGCTACAAAAGCTCGTTCTTTCTCCTGCTGCAGAATAAGACTGAGAGGAAAGAAAGGAGTCGGTGCATGATGGGGAGGAGAGGGAGGGAGGAGAGGGTGGGGGCGGGGGGGGGGGTTTAGAGGAGGAAAAAAAGGGGTCTGGCTTTAGAAACTGGCCCGGTGCAGATGTACAGGGCTGGAGGATTAGGCTGCGGGTGTTGGTGGCGTTCACCCGGCTCCACCCTCCCTCCGTCGTGGCGCTTTGTAAGCTGCCGGCCGGCGTGCCAACAGGGCTCAATGTGCACCCGACAATGGTAGAGAACCCCCCCCCCCCCCACCCACTCCCAAAAAAACCCCACCAACCTCCGGCTCCCAACCCACCCCCTGCAACTCCTCACACAGAGGATGTGATAGGGGAGCTAATGTCACCCCGTCTGACCAGCATCAGTGTGACTGTGCTGATGGATCATCAGCCGATTATCAGCCGATTTGAACCGGTTTCACCAGTTGTTCACGTTGTTGAGGGACAACTTAGGTTTGGGCAACAGAACTACTGGTTAGGTTTAGTAAAAAATGTTTTAGGGTTAAATAAGTATGTCTGTTAAAATAAGTCAGTTTGGGTTTCACAAACCGGACTTCCTCCTCTGCGCCCGTCATAATAACTACGTCCACTAGAGGTCGACGTCTTCAAAAGCATTAGAAGTTATGCCTCTGAAATCTGAAGTCGGAGCTGAGGACGACGTCACACCAGAGTTGACAGTGTTTCTAGTGCAACAAGTCAGACAACTTAATGGGGTTTTGCTCCAGCTCATGTTAGCAATACCAGTTAATAACAACTCATTACGATGGTATTTTGAGCATACAAACACCGTAACATGTTCACAGATAGAAGTTGGACAGAACTGTATGTACGACTGAATGAATGAGACACAAGTAAGACAGAAGTGCTGATAAAAAGCATATTACTGAAGCTTTTTTACTGTTGAGGCACGGAGCAGCCATCTTGGATTTTAAGGTCGGGGTTGATCAACCCTTCGGTTCTGTCAAGTGCAGCCAATGTGGAAGTGTCTTAAAACTTGCATTCTCTCTAGTGTCCATCAGGGGGCGACTCCTCTGGTTGTATAGAAGTCTATGAGAAAATGACTCTACTTAGGGCGGGGCTACACAGTGATTGACAGGTCTCTACCAGAGACGTATACGGCGTCTCTACGTCACTCCTCCTCAGTCCAAATATGGTCACTTCCTGTTCACTGGTTGCAAAAAGCCAAGATGGCGACGGCCAAATCGCCGAACTCAAGGCTTCAAAACATCAGTCCACAAACCAATAAGTGACGTCATGTTGACTACGTCCACTTCTTATATAGTCTGGTCAGATAAATGGTCAGAAATCGACTTTAGGTGGCGTTTCAGTTAAAAATGTCCCTCTATTAATTAAGCTACAAATTCACTAATTTGACTTTCCTGTAACTGTAAGACAATAGTTATTGTTAGATATTGGATCAAATGTCATAAACATTCAGACATTCATGGGTCTCAGACAATGTTCCCTATGACATGATCCCCTCACCAGGTCCTCCAGGGCCACCACAAGGTTTCTACTGCCATGAAATGTGGTTCAGGCTTTTCCCGTCCCCCCCTCAGGATGACTCGTAATAACGTTTGGTGATCCTCTGACTTTTCATCACTGCTGCTCGCATGGCTGTCGACCTGTTTCTTCCTAATCGTCTCCTCTCTCACTTTTACACGGATTTGTTTCATTTTGTTGCCGGTATATATATCACTTCCTGATCCCTCACACATCATCCTAATTCATCACCCAGCGCTGAAAGAGAAAGGAGGGAGAAAGGAGAGGGACAAGCGCATATTCTCAGAGCGCATTGTGGAGAGGAATGCCATTGAATTTGGGTTTTTTTTTTGGTTTTTTTTCACGCGCCAGCCTCTTTTGTGTGCAGGCTAAGGAAGTCCATTGTGCGGGCAGACACCCTGAGAAAAGAGGCGAGCTTGGAGCCGTTGTCTGCCGGTGCTTCTGCAGCGCTCGGGGCCCTAAAAAGACCTGAATGAAGCTCTGCCATCGGAAGCAGCCGGCCCGAACCGAGAGACAATGCCACTGGGCAACTTTGAACACCGGCAACAATTAAAAATGCAGCTTCACTATATTAATTATGCATTCGTGCTTTTGTCTTGGTTTCTCTTTTTTTTTCTTGGGAGGGGAGAATGGGGGAGCTGTGAGGTTTAAGACTCAACAGGTCTGAGGCAGAGTGAGAGATTACAGTGAATAAGACAAACATGCAAATGCTGCTGGTGGAAATTCATTGAGGGGCGAAATGTGTGTGTGGTTGGATGCAAGATTCAGGGGATTACGAAGCCTAACAGGAACTTGTGCCATGAAAAACCCTGGTATTTACCTAATAAAACCAAACTTTGCTTCAGTGAGAAGACAATAAAACAGAGCTGAATAAAAAAAGCAGATCAAGAGAGGTCGGCAAAACCCTTTCGGTTTCATCTCGCAGAGCATGTTGCTAGGAAACTCGGAGTTAGAGCTCGGAGTTGCACTTTGCGCACTCTTTTTCTTTAAGGCCTTTCTCCTCTCTCTCTCCTCCCTTCGCTTGCAGGCAGGACACACATAAAGCAGCTTTCTCAAGGCATTGAGGTGAAGTTCTGCTGGCTGGCGGCTCCGTCAGGTGGCTCTGTTGTGCTCGGAGTCGCCAGCGAACGGCTCTTTTATAACCAGTGGGAAGGTTTATTCAGAAAAAGCCAACACTGGTTTGAAAAATCGCTCTGTTTGTGTGTGTGTGTGGGGTGTGGGGGGGGGGGGTAGGTCTCGTTTACAACCGAATCTGTCACACTGAAGACAGAAGAACGTGGAACCACTGCTGGTCAAGAGACAAACTGGTAAAATCTCTGGTTATTGATGTTTTTTGGAGACATTTATCAATAATGCAATCGTGACTAAACAATCACTAATTGACGAGGTAAGAGAGATCGTCTTTGCAGGGACAATAACGCAGACATTTAGAATTCATTTTTCAAACTTTTCCCCCACGAGAAGTGAGTGTTGGTTCATTGTGGGGACACTTTACCAACGTCAGGCAGCCAATCACAGTTCAATGATTTCTGCCCTGAGCTTGGGAATTGACCCTAAATCATCAGAAGTCAAGTTTACCTTCATTACTCCCCGAACCTGCGACTGAGAGTCACCAGTTAACACGGTCACTCGTTGAACTGAAACACCCGTCTGAATTCTGTAGAACCTGAGTCCGCGAAACAAGCAGACATCTTGATGCCGGAAACACTTTTAATTCAACGTTTAAATCTTGCCAACTCGTCTGGGTGGCCGGGGGCAGACATCAGCTCTAGAAGGTTCTTTGCTTCACCTTTCTCCAGGTGAACTTCAGGTGACGGCTCAGATTTATGGACAAGCCGCTGCCGTTTCTCTTCCTCCAGGAAAACAAACGGATTCGACACATTCGCGACGGCGTATCGGCAGGAGGTCAGAGGTCACGTGTGTTGGCGGCGTGTAACTCACCGTGTGTTTCCAATACAAGAATGCAAAGCTCGTTAGTGCTGCAGGAGGAGAGTCGTACACGCAGAAGTGTCTCAACACATTCCTGCCTCTTTATTAAGGTGATCTGTGACCTCGACTGTCTCAAAATAGAACGTTTTTCCATTATGTGTGTGTGTGTGTGTGTGTGTGTGTGTGTGTGTGGTGGTCGGGGCTAATACAGAGCATATCGGACCTCTTCTCTCCTAAAAAGGATCTTGTCAGTTGAGAGACCACTTAGTGCTCTCATGCTCTCGTCAGCGTGCAGATAAAAGCGGATTCGGACCTGCTGTTCCCTGAAGCCTCCTCCACTGGAGAGGCCGGAGAGGAGCGGTTTTTGTTTTTTTCCGCCGCTGGTATGCAGAGAGCGGCCCGGACGCACAAAGACGCCGGTAATAACAGTTAATCTTCGCAGAGGTTCAATGGCTGCCAACCAGCCAACCAACCGGCCCGCGATTCAGGGCCGCCGCAACAATGGCGGACGGGACATCAAAGTCGGAGGGAGCCGGTTCCCATCACCTAAATCAACACGGGCCTCTGCAGAGAGTAAACACGCAGAGTTTACAGAGGGAGTCGCATTTTATACGGACGTTTGTTTGGACTACTAAATATGCCAAAGCAGACATTTCCACCTCAATTAAACATCCAATTACTGAGGTGTTTACATGAAAAGGATGTTTCTGGAATAAACGCGTGTTGCTCAGTATTCTTGCAGTCGGCTCCACCTGTGCTTCAGGTTTCTACGTCTCTAAAAGTATTTGTGTCTCTGGAGGTTTGACATAACGTCAAGGCATCAGTCTGGTGTTGTTGTTTTGTTGTTGTCTAGAACCAACAATGTGTTTGTTGTTGTGGCTCTCAGCTCCAAGTCCATTGGTTCCTACTGAAGACGTGAATATTTAAAAACCACATAAATATTTACATCAAGTTTATTTGTCATTTCAACGGTAAGAAATACTCTTAAAATAAATAATAATTAAACTTATAAAACAGTTGATCAATCTACCAGAGCCCCGTTACTGCATCGATCAGCCTCTCAACACGTGATGAATTGAACAGTAACAATGATTTGACTCACTGGCTGAAGAGATATTGTATCTCAATGGGACCTTTCTGGTTAAATAAAGGATAAATAACAAAAATATAAATAAATGAATAAATAAAAAAGAACAAATAAACACGTTCATAAAATAAATTCACTGTTATGAACTTGACCGTGTGATCGATGGATCAGACCGGCACTGTGACAGAAACAGCATGTGGGTTCAATGAGGATCCCCAGAGGGCTCTGAACCTGACTGCTACCAGCTCCAGAGCCTGACCTCTGACCCCTCTGTCAGCAGGGAGGGGCACAAGTGAGTGTGGTAGCAAGGGGGGGGGGGGGGGGGGGGGGGGGGGGTGAGGGGGTTTAATGACACACAGTCTGTTCTGTATGACATGACCTCATTACCTCAATCCATGTATTGATAGAGGGGGGGGGGGGGGGTTATCCTCTGCATATCTATCTCCACTGCTGCTGTTAAAGGTTCAGTTCACTCAAATCACAGAATAATGTGTCCACATACTCAGTGGAACGTAGCTCCAAACCAAACCTAAAATCTCAATTATTATTTTATTTTTCAGGTTTTAATATTTTCAAACCTTTGCTAGATTACATTTTTCTTTTTATTTCTTTTTATTCATCTTTGTTTTATTTTTTTTTCAAATGTTTCTTTCATTTTGCCTGTTTTTATTTTCTGCTTTGTTTGATTTTATCTTCTTTTGTATTGTTTTTATTTTCGTCATTTATTGTCTTTCATGTCAGTGTTGTATTGTCTTTTTCCTTCTTTATTCTTTCTTGTTTTTATTTCAAATATTCTCTATTGTTCCTGTTTTTTGTGAATTTTTTCTTGTTTTAAGGATTTTTACTCCGTTTCGTGATCTTGTTTTGTAAATATTTGGACATAACACACATGTTGTTTCTGACAGAATTAAATAAATCAAAATATGGCATAAAAATATATTTATCTAAATATAATAGAAATATGTAGATGATTAAAAATATTTAGGCGGTGTGGTGAATGTCTCTCTATAAAAAATAAAGCTTAAAAACACATCAACAATAAAAACTTATCTGATGTCCTAAAAACGCCTGAACCTTCCCTCGGGGGATTTGTCGTTGTCCGTTCGTTTCAATGGCCGCTGCTTTTTCCCACGTAACATCATCCGAGGGTGGAACCCGTCTGTGGATCTGAAAAGGATGTTTGCTTCCACTGTAAAAGGAAACGTATTATCACCTCGACTTTGTTTCCTCCATTCGTGTTGAAACAAGAAGAAAGAGCTGTTTGTCCTGCAGACCTGAAGTTGAAAGATACCTAAATGATAAAATAGGTCGTTTGTTAGTGGACCTCAGAATGAAACGTGAGCGTTTTGATCCATCAGTGAGATGACAACACTCCAGCAGTAGTTTAGGCAACTCAAGATGATATATGACTGCTGTTCATCATTTTTATTGATAATAATACGTCCAGTCTGGAAACACGGTGAAGTCTGCTGAAGTCAGTCAGACGATGAGACAAACACAGTTTACCCAGTTTATCTAAAAACCTTTATTGGGAGGTTGAAAGAACCCCGTACCAAGTAGTATTCAAACGTTTCCAGTCAAACAATACCTACTATTGATCTTTTTTGTGCCTAGATCCTGAAAAATCAATCGCAGCCAATCACTGCAAGTGTTCTTCAATTTAACGCAACGTGTGATCGGCCCACGAACGCAGCAGCTACAACCCAAACAGCCGGCTCTGAACACGGAGATGTCTGAGCCTGCGGCTAGAAGCTAACGGTGCTAACAGGGCAAACAGCGCTAACAATTAAATACCTGCAGTACAATCGAACCAAAAATGCAAACAAGATCTATTTACCAAAAAATGTCCGTACCCATCGACCCCTATCAAAGTCAGGAAAAATATGTAAAAGATACAATTCCATACAAATAAATGAAATTAAAATGTATTATCATGTGTTTCAAACATTTGTTTGGCGTAGTTCTATGTACACGTATACAGAGTTATGATATACCGTAAAACTTCTATTAAAAGCTCACTGTCTGCTAACGGACAATGCATATAGTCCAAATCTATATAATTAACACAATGACAACAACAAACTCACAAGAACCAGTCACATATATTCACATGACAACAGAGCAACAAATCAATCCAGCAGACCTGCAGCAACACACATTCTGCTACACACTCGAGGGCCATTCAGATATTAGATGTAAAAAAACAAACGCAGTTGACTTACCAAATGCTGATCACTTAAAGACAAACTCCATCCTCCTTTCTTTGTAGACAAAGAGTTTAATCCCACGGTTAAATCCCAACTCACAAATCCGTTTCTCCTCCTTCAGCCATTGAGTGTTAAAAAAACAAGAATCTACACCAAGCAAAATGCAAACAATGTCATACTTTCTTCCATATCTTTCAATTTGAACTCTTACTACTCAGACTAAGCCTCTGATGTTAAGTTTCGTTTCACAATAGTCACGTGCTCGCCCACTGACCAATCACAGCACACGCTGCACCTCACTGCAGCGCTGCACCTGAAAACTGAGCTGCCCGTTAATGCTGACGTAGTTGTAGGCCAGCTAGCAGGCTCTGACACTCAAAGAATACGCCCAACATGTCAAACTAAAGATCTGATTGGTTGAACACTATGACAATCAACAATATCGTCTCCATTCACTTAAACTGCACATGGATTCACTTGTGAGTCTGCAGGCCTCGGGCCTCTCTTCTTACCTAGAGACACAGAGGTGAAATCTGATTGGATAAAAGCTCTACTTAAAACAAGCTGCACTGGAAGCAGAGCAACTGAGGAAGACAGTAGCTGTGCAATGAGAAAATAAGATAATGGGGAAAATATTTTTATAAATTATAATACATGTAGTGTATTTAAGAAAAATTAATTATAAAATAGCTATAACTTTGTGATTCTGTTTAGGCCAGCAGAGAAGGCTTTGCAGGCCCTGACGGCCCACCACTGTATATCATACAAACCTCTTCTTAATATGAATTGTGTTGGAAAGTAAAGATTTACTCCTTGCAGGATTTAAAAAATGTTCCCATCACCACATTCACTTCCTGTGATCGATCAGCGGCGGCTTCCCTCCGGCCTCCCTGCAGGATCGATAATCTGTGCAGAACTGTTTTCTGCCTCTTCACAGCAGCAAGTTTTCTGCCGTTAGATCGTGAGGGCTGGGCACCGTGAGAAAACGTCTCTATTGAATGAGTCACATAGTAATAAAAGGGGAAAGAGAAAATAAAAATCGGTCTCACTCTCCGGCCTGTTGGCTTTTCTCTAGAGATCACTTCAGGTCACAGGAAAAATCACTCGGTGCAGTTTGCAGGAAAGGCATGTAAAAACTGTCCGAATCTCTGAATGAACTAATTTTATTAGCCCCCCCTTGGAAACATTCACCCTAACAAGTGGAAAGCAGTTTCTGCATAAATTAAAGATAATCCAGAGTAAATTATGCAAATATATTCGCTCAGATAAAGAAAGGGGGTGGCGCGGTCGTTTATTGTGAGGTTAAAAAAAAATCCCAGCCAGTGGTTGAAACTGAACCGAGGAAATAACCATCGGAGAAAGAGAAAACTCAGTCAGCAGGAGAAGCTTTCCTGCGGTAAAATGTTCCATTTCCAAGATGGTCAACGTGCAGAGACTCGAAGGTTTTTACAGCGATAACACGGCAACATTTAGGCTGGTCGGTGAAGACGGTTGTCAACATGTTGCAATGCAGGAAAGACAGTTTTGAGATGAACCTGTTAAAAAAATAACCCACCACTCAGGTAGAACGGTGGGAGTTGAGATCCAGGTGTTTCCTGGGAATATGCTAGCAGTTTCCCTCTGCTTCCAGTCTTTGTGCTAAGCTAGGCTAAACACGTCTGGGACCTCTCTCTGCACAGAGATGACGTTGACATCCATCTTCTCTTGTGACACTGGAGAAAACGGAGCGCGTGAGGATTTCTCTAAATGTCAAAACTGTTCCTTTTTTAAGAAGTCTAGAAGTTTTTAAATGTCAGATAATCTGGTAAACCAAACAAACACTCCTATTGACATAAAATTAGACTCCACACACACACTCTCACAGACACTTGTTCCACGTTCCCCAGAGCCATCTGTGATTCCTCACCGCTCATGTTTTGGTCTCCATTTCAGTGAGCGGTAGACGAGCCTCTCGGGGGTCAGGAGGTCGGCCGCCCTGTGAACTCCACCACACACACACTTAAAAAAACTCCCTGTGGTTTCACTCAATTACTCCCTTTACGTTGTGTTAATGACTCCCTGCTGTCCGCGGTCTGCTGCGCCTCACTCAGACGGAAAACAGCTGATGACGTCCTCTGACTTTAAAGGACAAACTCTGACGAGGCTGCGGGGATGAAGTTCATCTATCATGAGGAGGCTTATTGAAGATTGATGATGTGCATTTTGGTTATTTGTTGTTCTTTGTTGTGTATCCTCCTTAAGGCCTTTACACACCGGTGAATAAACAAAAGGAAAATGCAAAATACTGGCCTGCAATTATTATATGCCTAGAGCTTTTATTGTGAAAGGTGAGAACAAAAGGAGTTGTTCTGGTCCTGGTTGAAAGTAGTAATAAAGTTTGCTGTCTTGGTTTGGATCAGGCGGTAACCTCCGGTTCTGAAAAGTAAAGTGAAGCCAATGCATAAGTGTTTTAAAGCTGCATTCTCTCTACTGGCCATCAGGGGGCGACTCCTGTGATTTGGAAGAGACATGGTTGTACATTTAACAGGATAATGTGACCTCTGCCCTCTACTACTATCAGAGATGGGAGGCCGACATGGCCTCACGTTTACGCTGCCATTATTATAGAAAGGAGTGTCTGTGGCTCAGAGGAAGAGCGGGTCGTCCTCTAATCGGAAGATTCAAAGTGTTTAATAATCAGTTTTTATTACAAACACAGAGACGTGGGGCCTCAATAGGGGCCCACAGCTCACTTAGGACCACTTACAACTTTATCCGGCCCTGCTGTATTTATTCAAGCTTAATTTGTTGAATCAAATCATTTTTTATTCAAATGTATTTTGCCGGTTTATTTATTTATTTTTCAAATGTTCTCTATTTACTTCCATTTATTCATCATCATATTTTCTTTTTTTATGTTCTCTTATTTCCTTTGTGTTCCCTTTCCTTCATTTCTTTTCTTCTTCCATGGTTCCATTATTTTTTTCCACCTTTCTTTTATCTCCCCCTGAACCTGCTTCGATAAAAACAATAAATCAATAAAAAGATAAGTAACAGAGTAATGAAATGTCATGCGTCAGTTGTGGTTGTTGTGTGGAGGAAGTGAGGCCGGTGTGGCTGCGGGCTGTGGGCGGTGCACAGCTTCAATCTGGCGGCTCGTCTTCAGTCAGTCAGTCGGTGTGGAGGAGAGCGGACGGAGCGGAGCGACGCACCGGGATCCGGGATCTGTACCACACATACGCGACAGCAAGACCACAACCGACCGAGCGACCAGGCAGGAGCGGAGGGACATGGAGCTGTGAGGGCTGCGGGCGGACCGGGACCTGCTCCCCCCCAAAACATCACTGTTTTGTTTATTTACCGCATCTACGAGCTTTTTTTCTCCTCACCACCTCAGACATGGAGACTACGCGCTGCTGGCTGCTCCCGGCTGCACTTTTCATCCTTATCTGCCAACAAGGTAAGACGTGCGACCAACCACACAAATGACGCAGAAAGCATTACATCTCCTCGTATGTGGAGGTTTTATTGAGACGGTTTTCAACTTGCTGCGCCAACTTTAAAGCGATTGCGCAGGTGAGCTGGGAAGTGAGCTCTGTCCCAAACAAACCAAAGAAGCCCTCGTGCAATCTGCGTTTTTGTATAATTTTTTTTGTTTGTTGTTGTTGCTCTGTTTTATTCCCGGAACTAAACCTGCGGTGCGTAACTCGTTGTGCGTAACGCGTTGTGCGTCTTTGGAGACATTAATGGAGACAAGTCCAAATCGTGTTTTAAAACAAAAACAAATTTGTCTCGTGGATGTTTTTTTTTATTTTCCGTTCATGATGAGCGTCTCTGCTCCTCTCGGGGTCTGTGGGATCGCAGATTAAAATGTTTGAGAGGCGCAGGGCGTCACGATATCTGCTCCAAAACCCGGAGCTGTCAGAGCATGAAAAGAGGAGTTTGGACACGGTAGTCTGACCGGCTTATTAAGGGTGTCAGAGGCTCCATATCTGGCAACAACAACAGCAGCAGCAGCAGCAGTAATCCCATAATGCCTTTCTCAGAAACAGATACTATCACTACAAAACACTGTGAACTAATACATGACTGTTTTATTTCCCCTCCTGAAGACTTGTATATCATTTTTAAGGTGGTGCAGGAGAGTAAGAAATGCATGGATGTTTAAAAAAAAATGATCTGCAGGAATATTAAGTTTTGTGACTGTAAAGTTATTTAAGCAGCAAGGGCCCCGAGGTGTCTGATCAGGAAGAGACTTGTAGTGATGTCGAACGTTTCAGTGTTTGTAAAAGCAGCTTGTTTCCTGGTTTGATCGGTGTCTGTTTGGACGGTGGTGTCTGTTCCAACCTGCCTGTTTGCAAAAGTGAAGGAGTAGAGTTTTTCTTCTTTTTTTAAAATAACATGCTGAGAAACATCCAACAGGGATGGAGCTTCGTACCCACACAGGAGTATTCAAGAGCAAGTAAACCTCCTTTTTCTTTAACGTACAGCAGCAGCGTCGTCCTCGTGTTTGGCTCATTTAACAGCTGAGATCATGTTTGCTCTCCAGTACGATTGTTGGAATCCTGTGTTTTCAGTACTTTTTTAATACATTATACATCAAGGCAGGGCCGGTAACAGCAATCGATGAATCAAATGCCCTGACAACCTACCTGTTTGTCTACCTGTGCGTGTTCTTCCTGTTCACTCGTTGCTCCTCACCGTTTGTTTACGTTCATTATGATGATCTTTTTTTTTGGGGGGGGGGGTCTTTGGAGCGAGGCCTGAAGAGATTGAAGTGTTGACCACTTGGAGAGTTTCTCCCCAGATGTAGAGAGTTGGAGCCAGTGCTGCTAGCTACTTTCATTGAGAAAGAGTTGGAAACACTTTGCTGTTTTTTGTTTTAATCTAACAAACTCAATCCTAGCTTTAAAGAAATATGTTTTTCTACATTTATCAAAAGAAGCCAAAGTTTCCCAATATTAAAGGAGCTGTACGAGAACTTTGACAAAAACTGAAAATTGTCAAAATCTTTTTTTAAATAAGAAATTGTTTGATCCAAGTATAATAAAATAAAGGTCAGAAACTTGTTGATGCTCTTTGCTACGGACACATTTCATTGAAGCCACGAGTCCTCAAATGAAATCTCACTGAAATCTTTAGCATCTGATCACAAATTCTACTTTCAGAACAGTGGACAGAACTTTTTCGAAACATGTTGTTCATGACAATTTTTCTCCAAAAAAAGCAATCAATGCAATCACTTTATATAAGAAGAAGACGTAGTCATCGTGACGTCACCCGTTGATTTGTGGACTGACGTTTTGAAGCCTTGAGTTTGCCGATTTCGCCGTCGCCATCTTGGATTACGGCTGTTGCCATGTTGAACATTCAGTAACATCACAGTAGCCCCGCCCTAAAGCATCCCCTGCTTTATGGTCTGTTTGACTCTAAATGGACCATCATTCACTAAATGAACATCATGCTGTATTGAAGAAGACTTGAGATTGAGACCATAAACTCATGTTTACAATGTTTACTGAGGTAATAAATCAAGAGAGAAGTAGAGTCCATCAGCACGGAGCAAACCGGACTGTTTTGGGTTCTGCCACATCTTTTTGTTTGTCGGCTGGATTTCAGAGAAAAAGCTGTAATAAAGCTGTAATAAAGCCACTGTTCACTAACTGCTCAGCAGCAAACCGCAGACAGACTCCGTTACAGACCAGCTGATGAACATAGTGGAGCATTTAGCAGCTAAAGAGACAGATATGTCCCTCAGGATTTGGAGGAGGAGACCAAAAACTGAGCCAAAAGAGGGAGAATATTGGACTTCCATTAATCAAGTGGCACAAACACAAAGACTCCGAATGAATCATCATGTTGATCTGTAACTGATGGATGTGTAATAAGCAAATGTTTGCCAACAAATTCAACATGTCAACCTAAAAAGTGATGATATGTTTAAAATGTGTTGTTCACAACTTGTTTCAGCCGTCTCCAAGTGTCAGTTATTGTCGGTTTAAAATGAGGAAGAGGTAAACTAGTGAGCTACTTTTTTAACAAAATAGCTCCTAATTAGCTTCCAGTTTGTTGCATCGGTGGATTTTGGCACCAGAATGTGTTTGAATTTAACGACGAATCAGGAGCTGATGCCGTTGCAACACTTTTTTCAATAAAAGGTTTGAATAGATTCTCAGGCAGAGGACCAACTACCAGCATCGTATTGATCGGGATCAGCGTCTGACAGTCCGTCTGAGGTAAACTGTTGTATAGCCTAAAGCTACTGTAAGATATTTTAATCGTGTTTTTGTTACCTTAAAATGAGCTGTTTAAATCTACGGGTCCTCTTCATGGAGTTCGGCATGTTTCTACAGTAGCCCAGAAAGGACAAACCAAACACCGACTCTGAAGAGGGCCCTTTGTGTTTTACGCTCACTGTCGTTCTCTTACATGCTTGGCACACGGGAGAAGTTTCAGTTAGTTGCAATCTGCAACCTCACCACTAGGTGCCGCCAGATCCTCCACACCGGACCTTTTTATGTTGGAAACAGCAGTTGAGAAAACGATCCCACCACATTTAGTAGCTGTTCTGTCAGTGGTGTGTTTTGCAGATGGAGGATTTGATTTGCTGACCGAGCTGGATCTCCTTGTCTGGACCCACAATCTGTACTAGAATTATAAATATACTTCAGTGGGTTTGCTAAGTGATTTTGCTAAGGGACCCGTCGGTGCGTCCTGCAGGCTTTGATGAGGTTTAAGAAGTCATTGGCGATGAATCAGGATTTGTCACCATAAGCCTGAACACAGGAAGGGGCTTCCAGCTCCTTATCCTCCGGTTTGCCCTCCCAGCCTGCACGGTACGGTCGCAGCATGCCAGGGAGGACACTGATCTGCTTGGTTGAATCTTTTCGGGAGGGGGGGGGGGGGGGGGGACTTGAAACAAAGATTAAGGGGGAGGGGAAGCTGGTCGGAGCCAGTTTTAGCTGAAGAGATGTGAAACCTTTTGTGCCCGGGCCAGTGAGCCTGGATCTGTGCTGGACGGTTCGGTACCTGCAGAAAGCCTCCGAGCTCCCTTTTCATTTGGGCTGTTTTTTTTTCTAAATGAAGCTTTGCTGAAACGTCGGGGGGGGGCGGGGCACTAAAGCGGTGCCAGCTCGCAGAGGAGGCAGCGGCAGGAATGGTTGATGGTGGAAGAAAAGATGCATGAGGAGAAAACTCGGCACCATCTGTCCTCCCAAAAGATATTTGTGAATGGGCAGTGCCAGCCGAGCCCTGCGCTCCGCCCGGGCCTCGAGGAGTCTCCGGGCCTCTTGTTGTCTAACAGGGAGTCTGCTGACAGATGGCCGTCACAGTCAGGCAGTCTGTCAGTCAAACGCATGCAGGGGGGAGGCTGGAGATGTGATGCCCGTCACCTCAGACACCAAGCATGCCAATCCCCGGGCCAAGCTTATATGTTGTATTTAGTTTGTCTCATGATGTTACAGCTATTGATTGTTTTTGTTCACTGAATGATGCATTTTGGTTTCCACTTGCTCTACATGAGACGAGTTATACGTCAGCTTAATGTTGAAAATGATCTTTGTTACAGAAACCGAACCAAATTCGTTGAACCCAATTCTTTGCGGTTTCATTTTCCATCCTGCTCAAAGATGGCGTGCTTCTTCGGCCCCCCCTAACACCTCATCTTCAGGTTTATATGGCACTTTGTCAGCTGAACCAATCTGCTCATTCGTTTCTGATCTCCCTAACCCTCCGTACATCTGGTCCATTCTCGTTAATGCAATTATCTCAGGAACGGTTTCAGGGAATTTCTTCAAATTTGGCACAAAAGTCCACCTGGACTCGAGGATGAACTGATTATAATTGGAGGTCAGAGTCCACTGTGACGTGTGTGATGTAAACTTCAACTTGACGAGTTGAAGTTGGCTAATAACCGCTAGGTGGTTTTTCTAAAGATAATTGTGGATAAAATAACGTTTATTTTTCAATTGAAGGCACTTGGTCCAGTTAAACTGTAGTTTGTATAAACGCTCCTTTGGCTTCTGTTGGTTCCTTTTTGAGGAAAGACAAACCAGACGGTGGTCACCTCAGATGACCTCTCCTTTCTGTCCTCTCCTGTTTCTCTCCGTCTCTGTCCAAAGTAGCTTCGGCGGGACAGACGTCCCTCTCTGCCCCGCTGATAGTCTGAAAAAAAACCAGATTTCCAGTCGTGGGGGTATTTGATGACCAGATTAGTGGGTATTAGGCTCAACGGCATTCACTCAGGCATACACAGGAGCCACCGGTTTGAATCCTCCCGAGTCGCCCCTCTCTTTCTCTCTCCGCTGGCCCTCGGCTGAATGGAGGCTAAGGGGGGGGTTATGCACGGGGGGGAAACAACCAGCCGGGTCCTCGGCGGAGGTCAGCCGAGGAGGCCCCGTCCGTCCTGCGCCGCCTCCTCTGGCCTGGCTCCGCTGAATTATGCTGTCAGAGGGGAGATTTGTTTTGTAACAGTAGGAAAGGGGGCAACTACAGAGAGAAGGGAGGTGGTAGGGGGGCAGATTAAGGAGGGGTGTGGGAGGGCGGGGCAAGGGGGGGGGGGGGATGCAGAGCAATGGAGAAAAGAACAGGGTGAGGTGGGGGGGGGAGGCATTTAAGCGTGACACATGATGGCACTGCGATTTGTCCCAGTGGTGGCGGCGGCGGTGAGGAGGAGAGGACGCTGTCACACTGAGAAGCTGGAGCAGAAGTGTGGGAGCGCAGTGTGTTAGGGTGGGGGGCACACACACACACACACACACACACACACACACACACACACACACACACACACACACACACACACACACACACACACACATTCTTCCTCTGACGCCTCACAGAGCGATGGAGTGCAGGTTAAGCAGCACTCCTGCCTTCATTAGTCTTCGTTACCCCCCCCCCCCCTCACTGTGTGTCTCCTATCACTGTTCTCAGGCCTCCGTTCCTCTCTCGCACTGTACAACCCCCCCCCCCCAAATACAGTTTGGTCTCAGATTTTGCAGGTGGAGCCACTTGAACTTTAGAAATGTCGCAAAAAAAAAAGGAATGAGTTGCGTTCTCATCAACCGGTTTGGAGCCTATTAAAAATAAATATAAGCTACACATGGCTGTAATCCGTCAGTAAACGGAGAAGAAGAAGAAGTAGAGATTGTGAACCGGAAACATAACACGTCTCCATCTAACCAGGCGGCAACCTGCGGTTCTGAAGAGTGAAGCCAAAGCTTCATGTGTTAAAGCTGCATTCTCTCTAGTGTCCACCAGGGGGCGACTCCTCTGGTTCTATAGAAGTCTATGAGAAGATGACTCTACTTCTCTCTTGATTTATTACCTCAGTAAACATTGTAAACATGAGGTCTTCCAGGTTTATTGGTTTCATGTTAAGTAGTGTTGGCCATGTTTCATGTTGTCTGGAGACGAAGACGTTATAAATATATATCGGAGACGCCGACAGCAGTGTGACGATCGCCCAACATATTTGGCTATTAGTATCATAGTGTTTTTTTAATGGCTGCACCATTCAGTCGAACGTCCTATGGATCCGTTTGTACACATTTCCTCAGCCTGACATATTCGGTATCTTTTGAAACTACGTTTTTAGTTCTCTGGGTTTGACACGAGGTTGTAAAGATGGAAGATTTTAAGCCGTTAAGATTTCTTCGTGGTGCCTTTTCCTCGGGGGCCGGATCTCTTTTCTTTTCTTTTCTTTTCTTTCTCACTCTTCAATCTTCTTCAACATTTTTTTTCAGTCCAACTCCTTTTTTTTCTCCCGCTTTCTGTCCTCGGCTCTTAATCTCTCATTTATCTCTTCTCGTTTCACAACTTGCTGCTGCACATCTTCCGTCACCCCGCCGTCCCCACTTTTCTCCCCCTTTTTAGAGCCTCATGCCTTCATCCTTCTACTGTCTCCCCCCTCCTCCTCCTCCTCCCCTTCCTCCTCATCCACCCTTTTTTAATCCTCCTCCTCCTCATTTGTCTCCTCTCTTGTTTCAGGGCGGGTGAGGGATGAATTATTTTTTTAGTTTTAGTTAGCCAGCCATCTTGCCTCTGCTGGTGTCTGCCTGGTGCTCTGCCGCCACCGTCACCCACCCCCCCTTCCTCCTCCTCTTCCTCCTTCTCCTCCTCCTCGGTGCCCACCACCGCTCTGGACACTGTAATGGATGACGGGGCAGATCCGGGTGGCCCATAGCCCCTCTGAAAAAGGGTGAGAGGGGGGGCACTCACCATTGCAGTTGAGAACAAGTGGAGCCCCCGTAGAGTAGCTGGTGGAGAGCCATTTCATTTGCCCTCCACTCCCCCCTTCCCCTTGTTTTCTCCACTCCTCAGCTGCCTGCAAGTGTGTGGTCTCTCTTCGGATTCTGGATGTTTCGATGGCCCTCGTCTCCCAAACCGCTGAATTAAAAAAAGGCCAGCGATTCTTTGAAATAAAAGGCCTGCGTGGAGGACGCGGGTCGGTCGAAGTCCTCTTCGCTCCTTTTCTTCCCCATTCACCGGCTGGTGGAGGAGGATCTAAGCAGGTGAACGCGGAGACGCTTTAGGCAGATGTTGGCGTGCACAAAGGGAGTCGATGGGCCTCAACGAGGCCTTTTCAAGTATTTACAGAACATTTACATTTACATTTCAGACATTAGTCTGATCCTCTTATCCAGATCAGCTCTCCATTGAGTGCAGCAGGAGAATGAGCTTAAATTCCTCGATCACCGACATTACAAGCTAACGGTGGCAGGGGGTCGAGCTGGGCAGCGCCGTGTCAGGACTCTAAAGAAGTAAGAGAGGAAGAGAAAAGACCCCAGATATGTAGAGTTTTTACAACAATGTGAACGACTGGACTAACGAGTACATTTCACACAGCATTACTGGGCTTTCAGGGCTTTCAGGGCACAAAAATGAGCCAAAAAACTAATATATTATCACTTCTTAAGGTTGATGTGGCTAACAGGCTATTCTCTTCTAAAAATTCTGAATTACAATCGTAACGTCTACGACACCAAAATACCCTTTTAAACATAAAAATAATCTAATTTTGGAGCAGTTCTGAGGGTTTCATTATGACCCAAACACTTAGATTCAGGTGTGTCAGGTCAGAGGTCAGCTGTGTCAGTTTGACCTGCAGCTTCACACTCAAACGGCACTGAGCAGATGTTTCCTCCAGAGCCACTCGCTCCGTCAGGTCCGAAGGGAAATCTGTCGTCCTCCACTTAGTCAGGCTGGTTCTGCACACGTCATCTCCTCAGAGTGAGGCCTCGGGTTGTGTTGACACACCTGAGCTGTCGTACAAAGATCGGTAGGATCTGTGAGGCTCTGGTGCAGGGGGAGACGTGTGAAAGGTTAATCCTGTTAGTCAGTGAAGTGCCAGACAATTACAGCGGTTAGATCGAATTGGAAACAGACGTGAAGATTTCACGTTGTCACTGCAGCTGAAACTGTTTTGGGATGAAACCGAAAGCTGCCAGATGTGCTGTTTGACCCAACGGGTCAAACAGGGATGAGTTTCTGTTGAATACAGCCGTGTTGTTGTTGTTGTCCCCAGAGGATATACCGGTCAATGCATCTCGAAAATACAAAGTTTTGATCTTCAGAAAGTACAGCTATAGTATATGTATACATGTATTTATATAAGAAAAGTAACGTTTGTGGGAGAGCGCTGTCAGCATTCTGTGAGAAAACCAAGTCTACTTTGAATTATTTCACCATTGTTTTGCTAGTAACTTAACTTTTAACACCAGTTACAAGTAGTACTTATTTTAACAAACAGACTTATTTGAACTTAAACCACAATCTTTACTAAACCTAAGTTCTATCTAAGTTTATTTTAAAGAGACACTGTATGCATGTAACGAGCAGTGACCGTGCATTTCTTATTAACACATCATTTTATTTTGAAAAACACTGTGAATGTAACGAGCGATAAAACGGCATTTCCTGTGAACACAGAAGTTTAAAAAAACACTTTTTTGAAGAAAGAAGTTTAATTTGTTAAGTTTGAAAAAAGACACTATCTATGTAATCAGCGTAAACCGTACATTTCCTGTGAACACAGAAGTTTAGACTGCATGTAACGACGGGAAACGTACTCGCCGTCACTGACGCGTCCAACGCCAACGCTGGAGGAACCCAGAGCATCATCGTCAGAATCACAAGATATTCTGTTTACGGAGATTTACTGTAAAACAGAGAACACGGGAGCAGCTACAATCAGAGACTGTTTGGTGTTTCCTGTCGATCCACTAATACATGATCAGCTAATCGTTTTCAGCACAATAATCTTATGAATTTCACAGTCAAACAGTTCATGATGTTTTCTGGGTTAACGGAGTAATTGAGTCTTTGTTTGACCTTTTTAACATATTGAGTCTCTCTTTAACGGCACAACCGCTGTAAATCCCTCTGTACACGCAGCAGACGGCTGGTCGACTGGTTCAGTAGCCCAGGGTGGAGGTTTGGGGGGGGGGGGGGTGGTGGAGGATTGATGGGAGGCAGCTGGTGGTGGAGGAGGTGAACAGCAGGAGGTCGGCACTAACCAGCGCCAACCAAACTGCTGCATCTGGACCGCCACGAGCTGGTTTGGATATTTTTAGGGTACAGTAACCGTCTGACTCAATAGATATCACACGTTTGTTTTTATCCCTCATTTAATTTAGAAACTGCCTAGTAATTCAACATGAATAAATAAAGAGTAAAGTAAAAATAAATGACAGTATCAGTGATATTAACAGTAATATTGAAAAGTAGTAAAGTTATACACATAGTATAATGAAATAATATTGCACATGATATTGAAAAAATCTACACATTTAATAAAGATACAACCATCTGAAAGATCGTACTCTAGACAATAAGACATTTATGATTTGTGTTTTATATCTGATGCTTCCACCAACATCTGTTCAACGTAATAACCTCATAAAGAGAGAAAACGTGTTTTATAATGAGGAGGAGGAAACATCTGCCATCGGTGGTTTACATCAGTGAATCCATCAGAAGTGTGTCACGGTTAAAGAAGGACACAGAGTGTGAAATCCATAATTTCCTCTGTGTCCCCCCCCCCGCTGCTAATTTCAATTAGGTCATTCCTCAAAATAGTCCCGCATCCCCACGGCACCGTCACAAATCGTCCGCCTGGTAATGAGCTGCTGATTGTGCTGCTGATGCTCGCCGGGTTACACTCACGCAGGTGAAAAAAAAAGAAGAAGCAATTAGCGGCTCCTGCAGGGCGCCTCCTGATGATGCGGGCGCTGACATCATGTGGAGGCGGGACTTCCTGCTGAGGGACGGAGAGAGGACGAGCTGAAGGGCGGTCTGGACAGACGGCTCATATTTTGTAACCTGACGCGCCAGATGGTTTGTTGGAAAACTGTTTGGAAAAAGGGACAGGCACTTTATATAAATACGTGGCAGGTGATTGGATGAAACATCTGTCAATCAAACTCTTAATTGAAGCCAGTCGGGTGAAAAGCGGAAACGCAATCCTTCTTTCCTCTTCTGTCAAATGAAGAAATACTCTCCAGTATAACTGATGCTGTTGCAGCAGCTACGCTAACCTCGTTTAGAACCAACAGTCGCCAATCAGTGTGGCATCACACACACCTAAGCCCCGCCCCTATCTGCCAGTAGCTCCTCACAGGACGCTGATTGGCTAGTAGTTTTTTTTTTATTTAAATTTTTTTATCTAGAAGTAAGATCTATAATCCCAAACATTCTTCACAGGTTATTTATAGCTGTTACAATAGGGTTAAGTTGAGCTTGGGGCAGCCAGCATCTGTGGATTTGCTCAGTGTTTACTGACTGGTTTCACTAGGTTTGGCAGCTTAGAAATCCTACATGACCTGAATGCATCATTAGCTCTAAAATTAACTCGATAAATAAACTTTTAACTGGACACACGACGTCAGGCTCATGTTAAGCCTGAGCTGAAGCGTAAATGAATCAGTAAAAAGTTTATAAAATAAGTAAGAGGCCTTCATAGACACACACACACACACACACACACACTTCCTCCCTCATTGTCTTTGCTGTGGGATACAGCGTTGGCACTCTCCTTCGTCCTTTCAGCTCCGGTGTTTAATTAAGTCGTTTTTCTGTTTGAGAAGCTTTTCTTTGGGCCTCTGACAAACTGTTTCGTCACCGTGTCTACGATTAGATTGGAAACACGTCTGCTGGAGCAAAAAAAATCTGGGAATCTGGGTGAAGAAGAAAACCTGCTGCTCCTTCGCTGGTGATCAGGTATTCAAGAGAGTAACCTGTAGAGACAAGAGCAAGAAAAGTGTCGTACCCTAAATCCGTCTAAAAAGGTTTGTGCTCTTTACGGTGGGCCTTGTTAGGACACTTCAGGTTCAGGTTTCTCTCAGCTGGACTTTCGAGTTTCTGAAGTTGGAAAGTAGTCCCGACGTGTCATTCGTTCACAATTGGACTTAAGAAGGCCCTGCAGGATGTGAATAATAGAAGCCAGAGACTTGGCTCTTGTTTTGGACACACTGTTCATCACTACATGGAGGCTAGTGTGGAAGAAATAATACATTATTGTGTCTCACGAACATAAAGTAGATACTTTAGTCCAGCTGGGTTTGCTCTAATTAAAGCATAAATCTGGTTGTATTATTTTTATGTTATATTTATTTTTTGCAGGGACCACCGACAATTAAAACTAATTGCATCGTACTGAAGTGTCTCAAACCTGCATTCTCTCTAGTGTCCACCAGGGGGCGACTCCTCTGGTTGTATAGAAGTCTATGAGAAAATGACTCTACTTCTCTCTTGATTTATTACCTCAGTAAACATTGTAAACATGAGTTTATGGTCTCAATCTCTAGTTTCAAGTCTTCTTCAATACAGCATGATGTTCATTTAGTACATTATGGTCCATTTAGAGTCAAACAGACCATAAAGCAGGGGATGCTTTAGGGGCGGGGCTACACAGTGATTGACAGGTCTCTAACAGAGACGTATACGGCGTCTCTATGTCGCTCATCCTCAGTCCTAATATTGTAAGTTCTGTTCACTGGTTGCGAAAAGCCAAGATACCAATGGCTGTAATCCAAGATGGCGACAGCGAAATCGCTGAATTTAAGGCTTCAAATCGGCAGTCCACAAACAAATGGGTGACGTCACGACGGCTACGTCCACTTCTTATATACAACTTATGTTCTCTGTATTATGCATTGTTAATCCATGGAGGTTTTATATTTTGTAAAACGTTCCCAGATTCAGCCGACATTTTTCAGATCATCAGGAAGTTCTGGGTCACATAGGGATCAAATTCATGCCATGTTTGATTGGCGGTAAAGTTTCTGTAAACACATGGCCACCTGGACACCATTATGTTTACACATTATACCTTGACGGCTCCCAAAGGGAAGGCTCTGAATGCACAGGGATGTAATGTATGTGAACTTCAGACCACCAGTCCCCCAGAACATACACACCGCTGCTTTGTTCTCTGATTGACGCCAACATGAGCCGCATGCTGCATACATTTAGTGCTTCCAAATGTTTTTTTTCCTCTTGAATCTGTCGCTGTTCAAAGACATACCAAATCATGTATGTTCTGCTCTGCAGCAACTAAAGCACACAGCTGAGGCTGGCACAGCTGACAGCAAAGGTTTAAAGTAAATAAAGCGACTTTGAGGTCGTTGTGTTGGATCCGTACCTTTCTCAATTTCCCTTTTAAATCTTCCTCTTCCTGTAAACAAGTCGCTCCGAGTGGGAGCTCTTTGTTTAAACACCCCAGTCGCTGTCTGAGTGTTTTGGAGCCTCTGGCTGTGGAGGTGACTGCCGGGCAGACGAACAGAGGGAGTCAGTTTGAGGTTTCGGCTGCAGGGTTTGTTTGAGATTGATGCAGCAGCAGCAGCAGCAGAGGCTGGCACTCAGTGAACAGTGGGCGGGTAGCAGACATTTAGAAGATGAACAGGTGTTGATGGGACAGCCTGCGTCATGCTGAGAACTGGTTTAAATAACACACAAGACTGGAAGTTGTGTCAACATCTGCAGGCGTCCAGAGTAAAGTGCACCTGAACATTTCTCTACTAACTTTCCAAACCTGTTTTAATTTCTCTTTCTGATTTTCTATAGATTCCTACAGTGTTGTCAAGAAAGAAACTAAATCCTGCAAACTGTAATCCTGATAAAGGGCCTTTCATTGAAACCATAGACTGTATATGGACGTAGTCATCGTGGCATCACCCATTGGTTTGTGGACGGCCGTTTTAGAGCCTTGAATTTGTCAATTACGGCCGTAGCCATGTTGTTTTTGCAACCAGTGAACAGAAGTTACCATATTTGCGGAGGAGTGACAAATACGTCTCTGTAGAGACCTGTCAATCACAGTAAGCCCCGCATTAAAGCATACCCTGCTTCATGGTCTGTTTGACTCTAAATGGACCATCATTTACTAAATGAACATCATGCTGTATTGAAGAAGACTTGAAACTAGAGATTGAGACCATAAACTCATGTTTACAATGTTTACTGAGGTAATAAATCAAGAGAGAAGTAGAGTCATTTTCTCATAGACTTCTATACAACCAGAGGAGTTGCCCCCTGGTGGACACTAGAGAGAATGAAGCTTTAAGACACTTCCGCATCCGCTTCACTCAGCAGAACCGTAGGTTGCCGCCTGATTGAAACATTAATGTGCAGGATCTACATGTTGCTGCACTAGCAGCGTGGCTCTGGGCATGGCACTGTTGGCTGATTGATCAACTTCTTTGGTCCAAACTGAAATATCAGGACAAATATTTGATGGATGGTTGTGAAATCATGATCAGACATTCATGGTCCCCAGATGATGAATCCGTCAGACTTTGGTTGTCTTCTGACTTTTCCTTTTCCACCACCAATGAGTTTTGTTCATATCTCAAAAACTATTGGATTGATTGCCCTAAGATTTAGTTCAGGTTCTGTTGTTTCTTTTGTTTTTAACACAACCTGAGACTCGATAGACTTAAAGGTGTAATAAGCAGGATTTACAGCATTAATGTTAGCATTGATTTTGGCAAACGGCTCCTTCTGGAGACATTAAAGTCTTTAAACTAAACGTGCTGAAATCACATTTAGAACAACTTCTGCATCCACTGAAAATGACGCCAGCGGGACAGATATGACACTTGAGACTGATCATTTAGAACAGAAGACCTAACCTGCTTATTGTTCAGCTGGCCAGCAGCTCACAGAATAAAACAGACCAGAGTCTAAACAGACCAGAGTCTAAACCAACATGGTAGATGGCAGAGTGTCTGGCTGCAGGCCAGAGAGGCTGCATGATGGAAACTGTAGACAGTCCGATCCATTATTCATCCGCTCTCCCCCGGGACAGATCATTTGTTTCTGACTACAGATACAGGTCAAACACGAGTGCATGAACACACACAGAGCTGTCAGCGAGCTGTTCAGTCTTATCACAGTTCAGTGCAGTGATGCTGGTGTTGGAAGATGTAGACCAGAGACGACACACTGCAGTTAAAAGTTAAAACCATGACCACACGGAAGGGAGTGTGTTGACTGACAAGAGGAGGCCGAGTGCAACCGTTCGATTCACAACGTCGAGCCTGTAAAGTACGATTTTAGAAAGGTGACCAAAGTGGTTCAGGAGAGACTGAAAGAACCCCCCCCCCCCCTCGGCACCTGTTCCAGACGGGCACTGTTCTAATGTCGGTGTACTTTTATGAGATATTGTAAAGATATTTAGGCCCAGATTTCACCAAACAGCAGCTGATCGACTGCAGACCGTAAAGTGTTGTCGCAACTCGCCGGGAAGAGAGCGGACACCGCTCCAGAGACGGAGACGTAAAACATATAACATATGATATTCCTGCAGCACTGGCTCATATTTCCATCTCAGCTGAGCTCCTGTAGAGTGTTTTCCCTCCTCCATTCCTGGAGTGCACATATGAAATCCTCCTCTCTGCTTCTTTCATGTTTCGTCCTCCTTTTAGGGCCGATGGACTCGGCCTGTAGATAATCCACAGCTTTTGTTCTTTGCCATTTATAGTTAAAAGGGAAAGATGAGAGCGACTGATCGATGAGGAGAGCGTCAGCCCCCGAGGCCTCCGTTCGGCTGATGAGTTTAGTTTTCTCCCGTGTCGACGCTTCCAGCAGAAGTTTGGAGGGATTTTTTAGGCAGAACTGACTTTTCATTTGTGTAATGCCTGCAGCGCTCTGACGAGGCACTTTGATATCCTGTTGGTGGTCTCATAGTGGGTCTTTATGGAGGTTCTGCTGTGTATAAATCCAGCAGGAGCACTTTCATGAATCACTGTGCTGTCTGAGCCTCACAAAGGTCAAACTTTTATTTCTCCTCCGATACAGATTTAAAGGCAGTTTGGAGATGTTGTTATTTTTGCAAGATAGTTTTCTTTACCCACAGAAAAATACGAACAAAGACAAGAGAGAGCAGGAACTGTAGAAACCGTGAAGTTGAGCAAACAGGGTTTGAAGTTAAAAGAATTTTAGACAAACAAGGTAACAGAAGTTGTACAACGATGATTTGATGCCTTTTAAGGCTGATTAATAACCATTGTCACAGATCTATCATAGCGTGGAGATACTATACTTTAAGGGTTCGGGGGAAAGAAAATATGTCATTGTTTGTTCTGCTTTTTAGTCCAGTTGTCCAAGTGATCTACTTTAATAAATAGTTTGCAGTTTTGGCTTCATATATTGCAGTATAGCTGGCAGATGGGTTGTCATGTTGGACGTCCTCTAGTCCCAGAAAAGACCGATCAATATATAAACTCTGTGTGTCAACAGAACTGAGCAGACCTGTAGGCTAACCATAGACTGTATATAAGAAGTGGACGTAGTCATCGTGACGTCACCCGTTGGTTTGTGTTCTGCCGTTATGAAGCCTCGAGTTCAGCGATTTCGGTATCGCCATCTTGGATTACGGCCGTCGCCATGTTTTTTTTTTCCAACCAATAAACGGAAGTGACCATATCTGGACTGAGGAGTGACGTAGAGACGCCGTATACGTCTCTGGTAGAGACCTGTCAATCACCGTGTAGCCCCGCCCCTAAAGCATCCCCTGCTTTATGGTCTGTTTGACTCTAAATGGACCATAATGTACTAAATGAACATCATGCTGTATTGAAGAAGACTTGAAACTAGAGATTGAGACCATAAACTCATGTTTACAATGTTTACTGAGGTAATAAATCAAGAGAGAAGTAGAGTCATTTTCTCATAGACTTCTATACAACCAGAGGAGTCGCCCCCTGGTGGACACTAGAGAGAATGCAGCTTTAACACACTTCCTAATCTGCTTCACTTTGCAGAACCAAAGAGAACATCCTAGATAAAATGATACAAATCGTGTAGCAGGTCTGGTACAGTAGCTTCAGGGGTCATGTTATGACAGCACCAGGCCTTCGGTCAGACCTCTGAAGTGTAAAACCAACCAGCTGTTCAGGCTCCCGTTCACTGCACTCTCAGGGTGTATTCTGCTCCGAGCTCAGCCTGCCGTGCAGAGCTTGCTTGGACTGACCCAAACTCCAGCAATGGTCATAACCCTGAATCTAAACAATCCACAGTGTAACCTAAGCTGTATAATAGTATAAAGATATAATTAAATAGTATAAGGATATAATAGAAAATGTGAACATTTACATTAAACATATGTGTATTTGAAAAGCCAAACCAGCCACCAGCCTGGTCCTTTAATGAAATACAAGCACAGACTGTCCACAGATTAACCTGCCATACCCCTCCAGTCTGAGCGGTTGGTATTACTCAAATCACCCCCACCCTCCTCAGACCCTCACCTCCCCCCCCCCTGGCATCAGGAGAGGGGCAGGGGCTTGGTTGGTTGTGTTTGTGGTGGTGGGGGGGGTGAGGGTGTTGTCACACATTCTGGCGTGGGCACCGGTTCTCACCCCCACAGCCTGTGGACGTCCCGGCTCTCCCAGGGCTCGGCTAATCCTCTTATTCAGCGTCCGGCTGGAGGCTGCAGGGCTCCCACAGACCGGAGCGCCGAGCCGGCCACTCTCCGCTGAATAATCACACTGACACAGTTGTGGTCTTTTCCTCTCCGTACAGACGCTGAGCAAGAGTTCTCCATACAATCTATTCTACTCATTCACTCGTTTCCAGTAGAACATAAGCACGTTACCCCCCCCCCCCGCTCCACCACCGCCCATCTTTCTCTTCATTCGTCTTCAATCAGCTTTTCTCTCTTCGTCTGTTCTTGCTCCTTTAAGATAACGTTTCTTAAAGGAGTGCTTCTTTTGTTTTCTTCAATAATTCTCAATCAACACAACAGTGGATACAGATTGTTTTCTCCGGCCCACTGATTGCCACTGGGCCTTGGAATTTTAGTCAAAAAGGGCTGAATAAAAATATTGGACAAATTTAAAAGTTTGACGGGATGATGGCGCTAGATGAAGAGTATGAAAAGTAAAAGATCACCAAAGTTATTACAATTCATTCTAAGAGGAACATGAATATCTGTAACCAGTATCACGGCAACCCATCCACTAGATGTTGAGATGTTTCCCTCAAACCCACAAATGTGAACCTCATGGTGGTGCTAGAGGAAGAGCCAGGGGATCAACAAAGTCAGCAGGAATTATCCTCTGAGGAGCATGAATGTCTGTAGTCGTTGAGATACTTCAGTCTGGACCAAAGTGTTGGACAGACGTTGCTCTCCACAGAGCCATGTCACTAACATGTAGCTGGTTTGAACTAAGGTGCAGAGTGGACTGAGGAGCCAATAGAGGACTCCTTTTGGTCTAACACAGTTACTCTGTGACAAACTCAGCAGGCGTTTTCTTTGAAGTTCTTGACACAAAAGGTCTCCGACCCAACTCGTGTGTCGGGTATTGTCACGACGCCGGTGTGGTGTGTAACTGACACCTTTAACGCAGAGAGGATCGGACACGCGGTGAGGAAACGATGGAGGGAAACTGTGTCAGTCAGATTCACTGAGGTCTGAAGTCACATTAGTGCCTTTTGTTAATGGACGAACACGATTAAACCAATCATTTAACTTTTACTGAAAGATATTAACTCTGTGAACCCCAAAACCATCGACAAATACATTATCACAGAAAGTCAGCTTGAGTTTTTATTTTTGTTATGATTCATGGCATTCTGACTGTGTTATTCTGCACTAAAGACATGTTTGAGTTCTCTGTACCTTTAGTCAGGAGCAGGACTGCTGCTTTAAAGTTCATTTTAGATTCAAACCCATGTCTTCATTTGAAACATAAAACTAAGGTTTGTAATCTTCTCCAAAAGCAAATTTTTTGCTCTCCGGGGCTTCGCCGGTTTGGTCATCGTACAGTTTCGGTCGACGAAAAGTCACCTGAAGCGTTCAGACGGCTTCACCTCACCGACTCTTAAAGCTGTGCGACTCAAACTGGACGACAACCGGAACGTGGAACGGAAAGATGAGCTCGGATAGTGTTCTTTGTAGTGAAAGCACACTCTCACACTCACACACACACACACACACACACACACACACACACACACACACACACACACACACAGGCTGTAATAGACTCTTGCTGATGTTCAGGAAGCAGACAGGTGTTTCATGTCAGAGCTTCTGTTTACACGGTCTGGTTTCCATTCCCACCTTGACGGAGACGGAGCTCACAGCTTCCTGTCTGTCCTGACCCACCTGACTGCTCCGAGGTCGCAGAGAGAGATTTTTAGGGTTTACGATGTCAGTCTGTCAGTGAAATACCTCAACAACTGATGTATGGATTGGCATGAAATTGTGTCCAGACATTCGTGTTTCCCCGACAAATTCAGTGATGGTTAATACAAATCAGAAAAAAGACGAGACACAATAAACAATCATTACAACGAAGCTGTGGTAAAAAATAAAACTGTTAAAGAGAAACTGAATCCACAAAAGTCTAGACTCAGATTAATCTATATTTACTTTAATTTTGATATTTAGTGATCCTTTGTAGATAATGAATATTAATGTCATCGCAATCTGTCCAGTAGTTGAGATATTGGGACCAAAGTGTTGGACAGAACAGGAAACCCTCCATCCTGAGGCGATAACGATGTAAAAACATCCTCACCGCGTTAAAAGCTGCTTCTTGTTACTTGAACTAATCACCTCTGAACCCTTAAACTAGAGGTCGTGACCCTGCCACAGTCTGAGTGTTGGGAGGTCAGTGATTAAAAGCAGCAGAGTGAATAACGGCACCAGAGCGAGGCGGCCGCAAAGAAACATACAAAACAACATGTCACTTCTTCCTAATTGTTTCTTTATTGCTGCCTTTTGAAGGGAACAAGCTGCAGCTGGAATGCGTAAATCACATTCATTCTCTATGTATGGTCAGGCAATGATTCATGGGAAAGAGGGAGTTTAGTTCCACTTTGGTGCTCCGTCACTCTTTAATTCCTCAGAAACATTACAGTTTAGAGTCGTCTCTATTAGATTTAGGGATTCAATTCTCTGCAGTTAACTGAAATGAAATGGATGACTGCACCATCCTGTGATCTTCCACTACCACCAGAGGAACAAGACAAGCTTTATCTTCTGCAGAATGTTTTCTCTGAACTGATCTCACAGGCAGATCTAGTGCATCATCCTCACTCATGGTTCAGCCTAGCTTGTAGCTAACTAGCGGGAAAAGGTACTTTGAACTCTGCTTTATGGTCTGTTTGACTCTAAATAGACCATAATGTACTAAATGAACATCATGCTGTATTGAAGAAGACTTGAAACTAGAGATTGAGACCATAAACTCATGTTTACAATGTTTACTGAGGTAATAAATCAAGAGAGAAGTAGAGTCATTTTCTCATAGACTTCTATACAACCAGAGGAGTCGCCCCCTGATGGACACTAGAGAGAATGCAGGTTTAAGACTCTTCCGCATTGGCTTCACTTGATTTTACTCATTTATTCTGTCTCTCTACGCTTTCCCTAATGTTACTACTTCACTCCTCGTTTTAGTCGTTACTGCAAAACGTCACCTCAGTGAGTCAGCGACTGGCCGCGAGTCGGTTTAGTTTATACGGAAGTTAACGTAACGGAACACATAAAAATGGCCGCCGCTCTAATTCTGTTTCATTTCTATTGTTGAACCCAAACAGTGCATCAGGCAGACCATTTTATTGAATGAAATCTTATTCTAAAACTTCCAAAGAAGTCGCTCTCCTCTAAATCCATTCTGGAGCTTTGGATCATATAACGTTTTAATCTTCAATCTAAATCAAATATTTGTTTGTTTTGACCTGTACTAAACATGCCCATATATTAAAGATGTATCCCAATCATAGGCCATATTGTCTTATTCCTTAGAGACATTTATCCTGCTATTGGTTTAAACCATGTAGAAAGTCCTTCCATCTGCTCCCTCCATAGTTCTTCTGTTCTGTAAAATCCACCCTGCAGGACGTTTTAAAACCCAAACTGATCCAAACTTTCGACGTGATCTCCTCTTTACGCATAAAGACTTAATCTAATGCAGCTATTCTGGTTTTAAAGCAGTCAGATTACAGGCTGCCTGCCTGGGAAACACCTGCTTTCCATGAGAACTCTACTTCCTGTACGAAGGTCTTCATACTGAAGGTGCTGCCCCTGCAAGCGAACCTCTTCCCTCTGCAGACTGTCAAACATGTAATCCTAGATTAGATCGCTATCATCCAGAGCTCAGAGGGAATGAACGCCACACAGCAGGAGACCTCATCTCCTAATTTACCACAGACTAATTCTGAACCGATCACAAACTGGTTGGGTCATGAAATTTAATTTGGAAAAGAGGTTCTAAACACTCGGCGGGATTTCTTGGTTTGTAACGCCGACTAGATTTTGGTTCATGTGGAGGATTCGTGTTTGAGTTATAACGTGGACATGAAAGAATCTTCATACAGGATTCAAACAAACCTACTTTGTTAGGTTCAGTGTTGTCGTACTCTGGGTTCCTCTAGGTCTCAAGACCACTTTCTGAACTCGGTCTCGGACGATAAGAACTCTGGATTTTATTGCATGTTGTGGTCGAGACATTAAGGTCATCTATTGTGCAATCACGGTCACATCATCTATATTTTCTGTTCAAAGTCAATCAATTGTGTTTGTTTGAATTAAACTGAATGGATCTTCTACTGCTTCATTTGCTACTGATACTCACTAACACCACACTAAGAGACGAGGCTGCAGGAATTACATAGTCGGTTGCTGAGTCTGACGGCCCAATGGGAGATATCTCGACAACTATTAGATGGTTGGGATGAAAACTTCTGACATTTATATTTCACGACTTTAGTGATCCCCTTACTTTTCAACTAGCGGGGCTGTAAACCTTTAAACATGTTCTTTATGCCTCTGCATGGCCTTGGACTTGCAGCCCAACTTGGCCCAAATATTGGACCAGGTTTGGGTTTGTCCCCCCACGTAAACTGCAAGTTGACTGGCTGGCAGAGGAATACTCTGTGAGGCGGTGATATAGTTCGAGTAAATCATCAAAAACAAGACAAATCTACGGCCATGCTGGCGGTTCTTTGAGGCTGTACTTAGCTAAATGCAAACATCTGAATGTAAACATCTGTTTAGTAGCTATGTTTACCATGTTGTGTCAGGAGAAGTCTGTCAGGAGGGTGGCCAGAGGAAAAGTCAGGAGGATTCATCCTCTGAGGACCATGAATGTCGGGAAAAGATTTCCATCAAATAGTTGCGAAGATATTTCAGTCTTTCAGTGGTGAACTGACCGAAGGACAAACAGGCGTTGCCATAAATCTAATAAAGAAACCAACATTTTTTTTAATTCTTTGGGAGTTTTCTTTAGATTGTAGCTTTTTCAACTCTCTAAACCACAGTGAAGCAGAAGAGTGATGACTATCCTTACAAGAAAGATCAGTACACTTAGACTGCTGGTTAAAGCTGTTCTTTAAGACACTGTCTCCATGCTTCTTATTGTTATTGTGAGAAACATGAACCCGGTTTGCCCTTCAGTGTGAATAAAAAGCTTCTGAAAGGACTCACAATGATACAAAGAAATCAAACCCTTCTCAGGTTTAAAGAAACACAAGGCGCATTGTTTTTTCTTTTGTTGCTGGATGTCTTTTATAAACTTTGGCAGCTTCTCATAGAATGTATTGTAGAAATATGTTGGACGTCCAGCACAATGCCTGAAGAACACACAATCCAGTCTGTTACTGGGCCGAAACTAAAACAAGTAGAAACCTTAAAACGGTCGCGATAGTAAATATTTAGCTTCTCCCCTTGGGAGGAAATTCCATCAATGAATTCCCAACATTTCTCTCTGTATTGTGACTTCTTGTGAACACACACCTCATCGCGTCACTTGACTTCCTCTTCGCGTCATGTGACCTCTGCTCTTTGTTTCTCATTCGGGGCCCGTAAGCGCTCTGTTATGGTAATGAGGTGTTGTTCCCTAACGGCCCCTCGGGGCGTTGACTCCACTTCATTAATGTGACAGATGCCCCGGACAGCCGCTCGGGTTAATAACTCACCTCCTGACGTCTCACCGCGCTGCATCTCATTATATACGTGACTGAGAGTCGGAGTGGACCGAGTTAGTCGGCACGGTTGAGAGGAAGCTTTGTAAGGTTCGGGAGTTATATGCTGCCGGTAGGACATCGCTCTTGTTTATTGGGCAGAAAAACGTCCGTAGTGTTTGTGAGTTTGGGACGATTGCTCGACACCGTTTTGATTGTTTGGCCTGTCTTTAATCAAAATATCCAAAATATGGCCAAAAAGGTGGAGCCTACAGGTCGATAGACTTTTGCTTTATTAAGCAGCAAAAGTAAATATACATAAGCCGGCAGCAAATAAAGTGAAATCAAACCAGCAATAACAGCTCAATTATTAAACCCATTAGTTAAAATGTATCTAGCTACGTTAATTCTGTAAAAACCTTATTACAACTCTACACAAAGCTGTAATCTGTGGAGTTCATTTCAAGTTCTATATTGACTGAATGTTACCTTTATTTATCTGTCATTAATTCTCTCTCTGTCTCTCTGTCTCTCTCTCTCTCTCTCTCTCTCTGTCTCTCTCTGTCTCTCTGTCTCTCTCTCTCTGTCTCTCTCTGTCTCTCTCTGTCTCTCTCTCTCTGTCTCTCTCTCTCTCTCTCTCTCTCTCTCTCTCTCTCTCTCTCTCTCTCTCTGTATCTCTCTGTCTCTCTCTGTCTCTCTCTCTCTCTCTCTCTCTCTCTGTCTCTCTCTCTCTCTCTCTCTCTCTCTGTCTCTCTCTCTCTCTCTCTGTCTCTCTCTCTCCCTCTCTGTCTCCCTCTCTCTCTCTCTGTCTCTCTCTGTCTCTCTCTCTCTCTCTCTCTCACAGCTGGAGGATATGCATACAGGAATCAACGCAAGTTCTCAGAAGACATCGACTGGTCGTACGCAGGTGAGTCACACAGTTTATTTGTGAAGAGGAAACTTCCTCGGCGTGTGAACTGGAACGTCGTCCTCCGGTTGGGAGGTTTAGCTGCTCTGTGTTTATTGTGATGAAGAGTGAAAGGTACGTACGGTAGATAGATAGAGGTTCATGTTTGTGTCTGAGAGAAGAAGAGGGACAGGGACATGAAGGATGACGTGAAATTTAATCTAATCTAGAAATATTTTGTTTAGATATTTAAAAACTTGATGAAAACTTGAATATGTCCATGTAGCACAACGTGATCGGTTGATGCCTTTATTGAATGTTGATGTGAGAATAATAACGCCCCCAGTGTGTAAAGGCCTTAAAACTGATCTTTATATTTGAACCTCCTCTCCTGGCTCTACGACTCGATTAATAGGAGGTTGTTAAATATATCTACTGCACTAACAGCTTTAGACATTCAGCATCAAGACCGTGTTTCTCATTTATCTCCTCTGATTAATCAACTTGAGGAGATGATTGAGGCTCGTATTTGGAGGATTGCCGCTGCTCCTCACTGTCCCTAAACTCTTTAAAACGCTGGCAAAGTGCCCTTGAGCAATGGGCTGAACCCCTGACGGCTGTGTCTCTTCAGAAGTCTCATTTGATAATATAATTCAGGGACTCATCGGGTCTGTTTTTCACCTTTTTTAAAAATAGAATAAAGTAGAAAGTAAATTAAACAATGAGAGAGGCTTCATGGTGAATTAAGTTTGTTTAAGACAAATCATCCTTTAGACCATTAAAAAGTCACTTTTAATGTCTTTTAAAGCGTTCTGGTGTGATTTGTTTTACAGTGTTTGATGGTTTTAATACCCCAAATAATCACACACATTGTTAGAAGAAGTGCTTCTGACCTCTAATAAAGATCCATGAGAATCATACAGGAAGAACAGATTCAAGATCTTTATTGTTACTCCGGTTATAAAAGTACAATCGGGGGAAATGCTTTTAGCTGGGAGGCTCCATAAAATAAAATAAATAGTAAATATAAAAAGACATATAACATATAATACAATAAATATAATGAGAACAACAGCTTTTTATTGTCGTGTGTGTGTGTGTGTGTGTGTGTGTGTGTGTGTGTGTGTGTGTGTGTGTGTGTGTGTGTGTGTGTGTGTGTGTGTGAAGCTCTAAACAGCCAATCAGAGCGAGGTCAGAGAGTCATGTGACCGCTGGCATACCTGCATACAGACACCAGCTGGCTGAAACAGCTCGTAATGAGCACAGAAGAGGGAAAAAGCTGCAAACATGTGCACGAGGGTCGTTTTCTGTTGAGTTCAAAAGATCTTAAAAAGGTATTCAGGTTGAGTTCTCTGACGTGAGGGTTAATCAGGCGTTAAATGAGTTAACCGTCAGTTCGAGGATGATTACTGGTTTTGAATAACGTCTCTGCTGCTCTTATTATCTGTGAGATTCAATGACTGCAGTCATAACCCATCATTTAGACACCGTACCTCTTTAATGCACTGTAGTGTAACAACAGTGTTCGTACTCGCTGGGAACAGGTTTCGATAAGTAGATGATAATAATCACGCTGACTCACGCGGCCTGTTAACCACCAGCTTGTTGCTGCGTAGAGGCTGAATGATGGGTTCCAGTTCATCGCTTCCTCTTGAATGTTGAACTGTGATTGGTTGACTTGGTTGATTGACTTCCAAAACAAAAACAAGTCAAAATGAAACGACACAAAACGTAATTGTTTAACTGCCCACAAGAGCGACATCTTGACGTGTTTTCTGTCGAGGGAACTTTTTAGTATTTTTGTGAGATCAGGCTGGAACATGAAAGGTTTGTGTGCCGTATAAGAGGATAAATATTGAGCTGGGTAACATGAGAACACAGAGACGCTCCCAATCAAACGGCCTCTCTTAAATTTGACTCTGGAAGACGTCGTCCACTGAGAGCAGATGTGAACAAATCCACATGCACCACACTGCAGTCGCCTCTAGCAGGATATATGAGCAGGACGTCAACATGCTGCTCACATTAATTTAGCAATAAAAGTGAAACTAAGAGCTTGAGGCTGTAGATCAGTTCGACAAGAATACGAGCTGCTGGATTAAATGTGTTTGGTCTGAAGTGCAGCTGACGCACACACACAGTGAATGAATGAACTCTGAGGGTCTGATCATTTGTATTCCTGGCTGTAACACTTTCCATACTGTATGTATGTCGTCCGTCACGTCAGCGTGTTCCTTGTGTTAGAAAGCAAAGAGGGAACCTGAAGCTGAACTCTCTCTTTGAGCAGCAGAAGGCTGCAGGCTGGATTTGGGGAAACGTCCGACTTTGACCTCGTGAGAGCTGCAAGAGAGAAAAAACCGTGAGAGCTGATATTGGAAGCCGGAGTGCAGCAGAGCAGCTGGAGGTCGTTAGCTCGTTAGCTCGTTAGCTCGCCGCTAGCTCTCCCAGAGCAGCACACCTGTAAGCGGCCCCTGATGCTGCGATTTAGGCCCCGTCTACACATATTTAAATGTCTTTTTAAAACAGATATTTTCCTCCTATGTTTTAAAATAAAAGAGTTTGCACACGATGTTCGTTTTACTAAATATCTCCGTCCACACTAGAACTCTCCAAACGCTCGCCGGGCCAGCAGGTGTGATTAAGGTACATCAGTGCTACGTGAAGTACCGGAGAAGAAGATTCTGAGCATGTGAAGGAAACAGTAAACGATAACGATGTTTGACGCTTGTGTTCACTGTTGCAGAATAAAGTGAGTTCTTTGTATACGTTGCATTTCGGAGTCGGTTAAAGTCTGAATATTGAGAGGAATTAATTTGCTTTCTTGCAGCTTTTGTCGGCGGGTATGATGTCATTTCTGGTTAACACACATTTTAAATTGTTCATACACTTTCCTTCTTGCTCTTGATAATAAAATACATGATTACTCAACCTGACTTTCTAGCTCGTTCTTCAGAAGCTACCTTAAAGCCTCTGATGTGGGAGCTTCATCTGAACTCTTGTTTTGTGTTTTTTGTCCGCCCTCCAGGAACCCTGAATCAGAACAACTGGGCCAAGAAGTTCCCGTCCTGCAGCAACGCCAAGCAGTCTCCCATCAACATCGAGGAGAACCTGGCTCAGGTGAAGCTGCGGTACCAGAAGCTGATGTTCGATGGCTGGGAGAGTCTGACGGGCGACAGAACCACCATCAAGAACGACGGCAAGACCGGTAAGACGTCCAGACCCGCTGGTGGGAAGAGATCAAATGTTATCCTTTTGCTTTGTTATCGTCATTTATTGTGTTTGTTTTTCTTCATAAAAACACAATTTAAAAGATAAAGGAAATAGAAGACTGCATTAATCGATGTTATTTGTTTTCCGGAACGTCCGGAACAACGCCGACCTTTCTGAGAAATTGCCATTTTGATGAATCGTGCACATTGACAAAATAAAAGTCATCTTAGCACCGTATATATTTCATGTTATTAATGAATAAAGTGAAGGTTTAAAATGTACCATTATGCCACAGAGCCAGGAACATACAAATTATTACTTTAGTTAGAACGATGTTAGTTATAATCATTTTAATTTGAATAAGGCGTTTACGACCATCTCTAAAGCTGCTTCTTGTAAAGGAGCTGACTCCCCCCCCCCCCCCCCTAAAGAGACGGTTTCTCCCACATAGATACTGAGCGTCGGGGCCTTTTCTCCTCCGGTGTCCCGTTTGTAAAGGATACAGTTACCAGTTTCTCATTTGCCAGGATTGAGAGCCTTTTATACATTTCCTCTCTCTAAGTGGTGTGACACACAATAGCCTACAGTGTGCATTCAAGGTGATTGTTAAGTGAAATTGTAGACGAGGAGGGATCCCGCCTCGCCTTTTGAAAAAAAGCTCCAAACTGAGGAGCCCCGTGCTTCTTAGCAACGCGACTCTCAGGGAAATAAGAAGCACTCTGTTGTGGTTGTTGTTCACCCGCCAGCTGCACCCACGGCTTTTATTCAGGGAGACAATCTGAGGTTTGAGTAGACTTAAACCTGGGTTGTTATTCAGCCCACTAATGGGCCTTTAGTGGAGGTTGAGCAGCGTACGCAGCCACACATGGAGGATCAGTTCATGCCTTTTGATACAAAGGGCTCAAACACGCTTTTCAACAGGAGCGAATCAGCAACAACTTGAGTCAATATTTGCCTCGAGAGAGACGAGGTTAATAGAAAACACAATAGAACAAGACGAGATAAACACGGACGACAAAGAGGGCGTGAATGAGGCCAACCACGTATACACAGATCAAAGCAGTGGAGAGAATAAAAACGACCAAAAGCAAACGGAGTGCTCAGAGCAACGGTGGCCAGAAAAATATGAAATATGAGTCTACTGCGTAGAGTCCGTGTGGACTTGGCTTTGGGAACTAAAGGGTCACTGGTTCAAGTCCCCACACGGACCAAGTACGGAGCCTTGACTAGTTGCTGGAGAGGCGCCGGTTTGCTTCCTGGGCACTGCCGAGGTGCCCTTGTGCAAGGCACCCAAACTGCTCCGCTGATGCCGTACAGTAGTACTAGGATGTGCTCAAATCATCTTTAATCTTTAATCTTTATTACGTTCAGCCACCCCAGCCTTAAAGTGTCCAGAGATCGATGTTTCTGCAGAGTTTCGTCAGCGCGTTCACATGAAATATTTGTATTATCTGCGCTACACAATAGTCACGTGTTCCCTCTATTTCTCGGTACATTATAATACAGAAGATGAAAGGACCGAGTGATGCTGCACCTCCATGAGACCATCAAAGAGCGTTCGGACCCTCGAGGGGACCTTTTGTCAGGTCGAACAAAGACCGACCTGAAGAAGATCCCCCCGTTGATTGAGTCATTGTCTGACGGTCTAATAACGGTGTTCGTGGAGTATTGTGTGGCGTACGAGCTCTCGTCTTTTGATCTTCTGTACATTTATAATCCATTATTTCAATTAGAGGTCAGACCTTCAAAGCTTTTAAAAGCAGTGGACACATTTGATGTAGAAGTTTGTTCATAAACGACGATTTAATGAAATGAAAACACAGCGTCACGCATTTATGTCTTCGCCTTCCATTCCTGTTTTCAGTGGCGGTCGATGTGGACGGAGAGTTCTACGTGAGCGGAGGCGGCTTAAGGTCAAAGGTCAAGGTGGGACGTATCACCTTCCACTGGGGGCGCTGCAACGCCTCCTCAGAGGGCTCCGAACACAGTCTGGATGGAGTCAAATACCCTCTGGAGGTGAGACGACCAAAAATGTGTATCACGGTATTTTTTTAAGATTCTGCCCGTTTCACGGTATATCACTGTGTTTTTATAGGTTCATAGTGGCTTACTCTACTGTCAGGAGTACATGGAATATAAAAACATGTTAACGTCATCATGTAGAAAGGCTTTGCTTACTAGAGGGTGTGCTCGAGTCTTTCTCCACTGTCCTTGCAGAGATGGATCGTTATTGCGTTCGTAATGTCGCTCCACCGCTCTTCACTCGCGCTAACGTTACCGGTTGACGGCCGTAATCACACTCTTGGTATTCCAACACGTTTCCTGCTGAGGTGATGGAGTAAGTTGCTCGTGTTAGCACCAGCGGCTACAACAGCAGACACAGCTCCTCTCTTGGGCACAGACTCTATCGGTCTCAGACTCTATCAGACTCTATCGGACTCTATCAGACTCTATCGGACTCTATCGGACTCTATCGGACTCTATCGGACTCTATCGGACTCTATCGGACTCTATCGGACTCTATCAGACTATCAGACTCTATCAGACTATCAGACTATCAGACTTTATCAGACTATCAGACTCTATCAGACTCTATCAGACTCTATCGGACTATCAGACTATATCAGACTATATCAGACTATATCAGACTCTATCGGACTCTATCGGACTCTATCAGACTATCAGACTATCAGACTCTATCAGACTCTATCAGACTCTATCAGACTCTATCAGACTCTATCGGACTATCAGACTATATCAGACTATATCGGACTCTATCGGACTCTATCGGACTCTATCAGACTATCAGACTATCAGACTCTATCAGACTCTATCAGACTCTATCAGACTCTATCGGACTCTATCAGAGAATTCTTACTTCTTCTTTTTCTCTCACAAAAAGACTCAAACTGATGAAGCCGTTGATATAAAACAGTTGACAACTAATCAGTTCATCCATTGATCTTTGCAGCTCTATTGTTGTCCTTGTTTTAGCTGTGATGTTTCTGTGTTATAGTAATATTTTACTATTGTGGAGCGCTAAAGTAGAACAGTTTATTCATACTGTAACTGTTATTAACGTTCACACAGAGAAACTGGTATTTTCTTGCAACAAAGAAAGACTCTTGTGACGCTTCATATTTCCGTTTCCTCCCACAGATGCAGATCTACTGTTATGAGGCGCATCGCTTCGACTCTTTAGATGAAACCATCAAGGCCGGAGGAAGAATCACAGCGCTCGCCGTGCTGTTCGAGGTGCGCTTCACTTTACAGGGCAGGTGGTCGTGAACCCTGAATCACTGAGACCAGACGTGCAAATAACTCGTTCGATTCGGGTTCAACCAGCAGCGGAAGAAGTTTGTGGTGGAAAGTAGCCAAGAATGACCAAACTGTTAAACAGCTAATCGATAGCGACTTAGTTCAAGGTTCAGTTATTTGTCATTTCACATCACAGGGCTGCACAAAGACAATAAAGTTGTATTGATTTATATTTTCTGTTAATAATCTGCAAAGTAATTTATATTGTTTTTTAATAAACGTAGTCGAGTAAAAAGTACAATTAGCATCAAAATATACATCAAGTACCAAAAATAAAAAGCATTAACTATGCAGAATAACATATATTTTATTACTGAATGATGATAATTGATGCATTAATGTGTTCATCACTTTAATCTTGCAGCTCATTTTGTTTTGTTTTATTAATCTGAATCTACAAAGTAATTTACGTTGTTAAATAAACGAGTATTGGAGTAAAAAGTACAATATTGGCTTCAGTGTGGAGTAGAAGTACAACATGTTTATTGTAAAGTACAAGTACTTCAAAATTGTACATAACTGTGGTGGGATGAGGTGGAGCTGCTATCAGAGCTGTTAGCTTCACTGTAACTTGTCCTCTGAATCACGAGTTTGTTGAGATTTCAACAGAAAGTAAAATACTTCTCAGCTTTTTGCTGAATATTTTAGATTTCGCCCTGAAAGGTCAGAGTTGACCTGCTGTGTGGGTTTTACAGCAGTTAGCTCCAGGCTAATGGTTTGGATGAAAAGATGTTTTGAGTTGTTGCTCATTTCAGTAAATTGTCTGATTTCCAGCAGCTCGTCTGAAGTTCTAGAAGTTGGCAGGTTTGAAACGCAGAATGACTTCACGGGTGACTTTATGTCCGATGTGGAAGAAGTCCGATTGAGCGAATGAATCTCAGTGTTTCAGTAGCATCACCGGTGTAACACCTCGGTGTGTTTGATTCATAGCTTGGCTGAGGATCGTTGCCGAGCTCTCGTCTGTGTTTCTGTGTTTCGTTGTCAGAAGTTCACAACGAGCATCGAGCTCTTCATGCAAACCTTCCCAGAGTTTCTGCTTCGTGCAGTCGTGTTGCCTGCGGCCGGGTTGGCTTGTTGGAAACCGACAGAGGCCATGTTTGAACAGAATAACGTCTGATGTGGAGCTGCAGGGTGTGTGGTGTGTGTGTGTGTGTGTGTGTGTGTGTGTGTGTGTGTGTGTGTGTGTGTGTGTGTGTGTGTGTGTGTGTGTGTGTGTGTGTGTGTGTGTGTGTGTGTGTGTGTGTGTGTGTGTGTGTGTGTGTGTGTGTGATGTGTGTGTGTGTGTGTGTGTGTGTGTGTGTGTGTGTGTGGTGTGTGTGTGTGTGTGTGTGTGTGTGTGTGTGTGTGTGTGTGTGTGTGTGTGTGTGTGTGTGTGTGTGTGTGTGATATGCAGACGGCTCCACCTTTACCCTTCTTCTCTCATTCCTCTCCGGTGAACCTAAGAAAAGTCTCGATGAATGGAGGCGTTCAACAACAAACTGTATGAAAACGTCTGTTTACCAAACTCTGGTGCAGTATTAATCCAGGTCTCATTGATCCTGAGGAGTTTGTTGACGGATGTTTGATAAACAGGAAGGAAATATTGATATTAAGCAGCCTTAGTGAGCGCTGTGGGTCTTCAACAGGACATTTAAGGTCTCTTAATATCGCTCCCTGGATGTCTCGATGTAGTTCTGTTGTTGTTAAACCCTTTTACTTCTATTCATTAAGACTTTTCCTCCCGTTTTTCTTCCTTTAATGTGGAAAGAATCGACTCATCTCCAAGTTACCACGGGGAGAGTAACTGATATACAGATGGTAGTAAACTTCAATGCTGGACAGGAGTATTTCTACACTAGATGTACTTTTATCTCTTTAAGTAAAAGATCTGACTGACGGCTAAATTAATACAATGAGCTGCAGTTATGGAGAAATAGTTGAAATCAGTAAATGTATCCGATCAAAGGTTCAGCGTCTGGTTCTC